>JAVTVY010011448.1:0-52926 GCA_036873755.1 Hanleya hanleyi
ATAGAGTCAATAATGTATTTTATTATTTTGGAAAAAAAAACAAATCGAAGGTTTGCAGCCTGTTTGGGATACTGGAACCTTGCACAACGCAGCTTATATCTGAATTCCAGCCTGCTTGTACCAACTTTTCCAAAGTTATAATGAAAACATAAAATAAAAAAATTATATTTATATCACTAATTCACCACACACAAAAAATAAGAAAACATTTACATTTTACCTTGACAATAGGTGATATTGAGTCACATGCTTGTTCCTTATAGTATTCCAGTAATGTCAAGCTGAATACAAATCATCATTCCATCATCAATACTCGGGTCTGAAGAAGAGAGCTCCTTACTTCAGTGGTTCCACCCTGCAAAATAAATACTATAATTACATTGGATGATTGAAAGGTGAAATGGAGAAGTAGTTTGTGACCTCATATCAGATCACCTGGCCTTTTACTGAAATAGCCATTTAAAGAAGAAGGCTCATTTTAAAATTTAATTTTGCTAAAATCCGAATAATAAATAATAAACAGGTGAACTTGAATCTCAAATCCCTGTTACATTTTCTTTGAAATCTGCTTTATTTGAAACAAATTATCCAACAAGGTTGAAGTTTGAAAAATTACCAGTAGTTAAATAAACCAGTGAAATTTTGTTTAATTCTGTTAACGCTGTGTGTGCAAGAAAATGAAACAGCCATAACTGAGAGTGTCCATAATACAAAGTCCACCTGCAGATGAATCTCAGAGCCTCAGACTATATTTGGCTTTAGTGCATAAGAAGTTTCATCGACCTGCCTTCAGTAGTTCCCAAGATATGAAAACCTAATAAGAGAGAACGGACAGGCAGATGGGGTGACAACATAATTATCTGAATTTAATTTTGATATGTTTGGAAACCTGAAGAAATACTCGTTACAGAAATATATAAGCTTGGATTGATATATTGTTATGCTATTTCATGATGAAAAATTCAACCGGAACATGACACTGATTTGTACTGGAAATGTGAGTTTGCTGCCATTTGACTGTGAACATTCGTTCGGAGATAGAGAAGGACAGTAGAAGAAAAACAATGACTGCGCCCCATGTCACATGACATAAACACAGCTGTCGAATGGGATTGTCGTCTGGCTTTCGTAGAATGGACATCATGGTCATCAGTCATGTTAGATACATTGGTTGGCGATAAAATAGACTCCCTGTGTGATGGAAACCACAAGTAAGTATGCTCCAGAAAACAATTTAAAAAAAATAATACTTCCAATCAAGAAGTAGAAATTCTGAGTGACAGACAAATTAAACTTCACCCCCGCACATATGCAATCCACATAGAAAGTCACCAAGTGCTTTGAATGCGCACACGTGCAAGGTGTACGAGATTTGATCCATACAAGATGACATTTGATTTTGTGATATAGACACCATATCGTTTAGCCATCGAACTGAAAATTCCTATCGCAAAATTTTGGCCACCTGACCTGGTAGTCCAATATAATGTGACTGGAATACGTCCTCCTTTAATATGTTGATGTCTACCATGTCCAGCCCAATCAAACATCCAAATAATAAACGAAAGGCTATCAGTCACCCATTGTATTCGACTACTGACCTGGCGGATTTCTGCTTCAAATAGTCAATGTTTTAGGCTTGTATGGATAGAATATGATATATGTTAGATATATGTCAACTCCCCTGACCATGCATTTGAGAGCTGTTGATAACTCTTCTATTGTGTGTCCCAACTAATCTATTGAGAACGTTTTGTCCGATTTTTGGAAAAATATATATTGTTGTGTTCTGAAACTTATGTCACTAGTACAATGCAAATATTATAGTATTCAGTCAAAATATTATCGAACAGCACTCAGTAGAACTATCTGTTTGAAACATTTTCTGTTTTGGGTGGTCATTCTCTGGGTTAAATTTTGACGTCACCATATGTGCAAAGGAGTGGGTGGTTGTCATTTTCTATTGTGACGCTATGATGTTGCTACTGTGGTCAGTATTGATAAATTGTCTTTGTAAAGTATTATTGTGACATCATGGCATTATTGTTGATTTGTGACATTGTGGAACTGGAAAAATTCCAAGAATGGAATAGAATGCCTATCAAACCTACGAGTATTGAACTGGTTCAAATCAACAATGGCTGACGTCAATATTTAACCCAGACAATGACACCCAAAACAGAAAATGTTTCAAACAGATAGTTCTACAGAAGGTTGTTTGCTAATATTTTGAATGAATACTATAATAATTGCATTTTACCAGTGACATAAGTTTCAGAACACAACAATATATATTTCCCAAAAAATCAAACAAAACGTTCTCAATAGATTAGTTGGGACACGCAATAGATTTTGTATTGCGAGCGCGAGTGACCACTGGCACTGCACTGGCAGTGATTTACTCTCATTTTCAGTTTCCAGAACAGTAATCAAGAATTCTACTGATGGGAAATTTACGGCGAGTGATGAAGAGGTTCAGTGCTCGCTCTCCTTAATACGAATAGAATAGTTTATTTGCATAAAAGTTGTGCCCAGCAGGGCTAAAACGCAATCATACATACATATAAAACATTTACATACACAACTACAAACATCAGACAACAGATAAAACATGCAAATATATAAAAGGGTTTCCATTTACCCGACATAAAATAGCCATATTAAAATAACCATAGGCATGCTTGAGTGAGGTGTATAATATTTATGTGATCAATGGTTCTTTAGAACGTCCAGCATGTACACTAACCCAAGAGGCTGAAGCAGTCAAAGACAAATTTTGCAGTTGCTTTAACCATGATCAAATTTGACCCATCAGCAAGTTGCTTGAATAAGTTGTTAGCGTCTGCAAAGTTCATTAAACAGGGATTCGATCTCTTTGCTTTTTAAATACGGAGCAGTACAATAAAAAATGTTTTTCATCCCCCAAAGTGTCACATATCGTGCATAAACGATCACATCTGGGTGTGTTGGTGTAACGCCCCTTTTCGATTGATAATTTATGAGCGATAATTCTGAGTTTGATTAACGCAGATCGATGTTTGTTGTTTTTTATTCCCATTATGTTACTCGCAAGGCGAGGAGCATGTTGCAATTCACTGTATGTAGAGAGCTTGCTGCTAAGTTTTATTTGCTCTTTCCAGGTATTGATATAGGCCTATATATATACTTTCAAGTTGTTTTTTAATGAACTTATTAGTCGAGTGGGGGATTCGACAACTAAGGTTTTCCCAGATGTGGTCGGACTTGACCACACTCAAGATGTTTTTTATATAACATATCCAGTTGTTTCTGTTATTTAATCTATGGTCCTCATTTTGTTCAATGAATGCTTTGACAGAAGTGATTGGGGGTCGGAGTGGAAAATATGACTGAGGTAGCTAATGCTATTCATTATTGCTGTTATTTTGATTGACGATCGCCCAAGTTCTCCCAGTACCGCCGCACTCACTGTGGTGAAGATACAAGGGGGGGGCGAGGATATCCGTTCAGGTGTTGAAAACTGGACCTCTGCTGAGTATCATAAAGTGTGAATGTTTTCAGCGCAAGCTGCACAATGATTCGATCTAATACACGGCGACTGAATCAGACGTACAATAAACCATATTATCCATGACTTTTACCAGTTTTTAGGCTGTGATTTCTCAAATTTGTTACAAGCGTCTGCTGGTTTCCATGAAGAGGTAAACTTCCGATAAACCGCAGATGCGGTAAATGTGGATTACGATTGGACAGCGCTGGTCGCAATCAGGGGTAGACAACTCTTTTTCAATATCACAATAAATGAGGAGATAACTCTGAAAATGCAAAAAATACAACCAATTTATCCAAATGACATTACGCCCGTACTACAATATTGAACTGTGGGTGGGTGGAATGTTCTACTATTTGGAAAAAGGGTAGTCTAATAGACGAATAAAATTTGAATCCTATATATGCACCCCCGCCCAAACCGGATCTAGGTCATTTGCCCTTCAGGTCATTTGCTCTTCAGGTCATTTGCCTTTCCGACAATTTGCCCTCCAGACACTTGCCCTTCCGACAAATTAAGGCAATTTGTCGGAAAGGCAAATTGTCGGAAAGGCAAATGACCTGAAGAGCAAGTCTATTAGACTACCCTAAATAAAATCATTTTAGTCATTTGCCCTTCCTAATATCATTTATGCCTTTTGATTGAGTAACATGAATACAAGTTAATTGTTTTGGTGAGGTGAATACATACCAAAAAGTAGATATTTATTTGGAAATTATTTAAACCAAGCAACATGTTCATTATTATTTTTATTTTTTTCTGAAAGTAAAATGCATATAAACAATCCTTAAGTGAAGTGAAAACATATGACAAGATATTTATTTACGTTTAAGTTGTTGAAATTAGAGATACATGTGTAAATGCCTTATTGAACTAAACTTGTTTGTTCAAAGCGATTTCTTTCATTAAAAAATCTAATTGGTCTTTGAAGTCTGAGGTGAAGGAGCTGAGTAAGAAATGCCACAAAGGAGAAAAAGAATATAAATAGTCAGAGATAATCCAGATAACCCATCACTTTCCAGGCTCGGGTCACTCACAGATAATCCTGATTAACACATCACTGGTTTTGTTCAAGTGTTGATTATTATTTCCCCATAATGCAGCTGAACAGTGCATTCGGTTTCAGTAAAACCAAGTATAAATACTATTACAGCTGATATCTTTTCTTTGTGAACTTTTGTTCAAACACTATATGCATGAAATAAACATTAGACCGAACTTGAATATATTCGTCAGAAGTTTACTAAATCAGTTTTCCATATACCATATGTGTAGTGCGAAGGGCTAATGGATGGAAGAGCAAATGGCCGGAAGGGCAAATGGTCCGAAGGGCAAATGTTCGAAGGGCATATGTTCCCAAGGGCAAGTGATTGTACTCCCCCAAACATCGCCCCCATACTTCCCCCACAAAAAAAGAGAAACATTTTCCCCCAACATTTTTTAGACCTCTCTCCCCCGCCTCAATAAAAGTATATATTCTAATTAGGTACCGTACACATATGGCCTATTCGCCATGTAAGGAAAACACAATATGGGACTACACGTAGGGAACCTTGTTAAACCTGGAAAAGCTACCCAACAAGCTGTATTGCAGCCCGGTGTGAAGATTCTGCCTGGGATGCCTCGGCATGGACGAGAGTATGTGGAAAGGTAGATGGGCTACATTGATCTTGGTTGCCCTATCAATATGAATATTGCATGGTCGATGTTGCCATCTCACAGACGCATCACATGTACTGAACTACTTACTGTTGTGGTCTGACATGCTTGTTACATCTAATACATCCAGATGTCCCACAGATTAGTTTCATATAAACTAGAATGAAAGTAACCCTGAAAAATGAAGTCATTGTGATATTCTATATTTCGGTACAGGTTATACCATCGTCAGGAATATACAGGTAGCAGTTGTTCAAGAGTATATATATATATATAGGTTGAATAAAACAGTTCACCTTCCAAGCAGAACCTTCAGTTTGGAAGGTGAGCTGTTTTATTCAACCTGTATATATATATACTCTTGAACAACTGCTACCTGTATATTCCTGACGATGGTATAACCTGTACCGAAATATAGAATATCACAATGACTTCATTTTTCGGAGTTACTTTCATTCGAGTACATCTAATACGCGAAAGTAATTAACACGGGAGTTGATTTAAGAATGAACTATGAAATATATGTTATCAGAAGCTCATAATTGTCTAGACAATTATGAGCTTGTGATGTTATATAAGTAGTTGTTTCTGTTTCCCACCAAAGGAAAACACATTAAATATTTGCATGGTTTTGTTCATGTTAAGTTGTCTTATTGGTATTTTGCCTACTGTTCTTTGATTTTGTAAACCAAGAGACGAGCAATAAATAATGTATTGTATTGTTCGGCCCAGAAAAGGTATTAAACTGCTTTCTTAAACGTTAGAAATGATGATTCGTCAATTTCCTTTAATAAACCATCAAACTACAAAACTGTTAATGTTGGTGCATGTTAATCCACAACTGACCGATCGCAATCTTAATAAATTAATATCCTATCAATGCTTTCCAATCGTATATGTCGCTATGTAGGATCTTACTGCATGATTTCAATTGAATTTGGTGTTCAGAGCGCCCAGGTCATGAATATTTAATAGTCTTATGACAACACGGGCGGCATTTTAACTACTTTACTTGCAGACGTGGAGGGGGACAGGGTCATTGTATCCGCTTTAATCCAAGGTACGTATATGTCAAGGACCAGTCCAAATTTCTTCCCCGCATTCAGATAACCCTTCAGCATGGCGCCTGATTCGGCTGAGCCAACTAGAAAGTCTCTACCATTATGTTCCCTCCAAAGCACTACCGATATGAAGAGTTCTCGGGATTGATCGACACCCACGTAAGTGCAAACCGGTTAGATTCCACAAGCGACATATCCAAATGATAGAATTTAATTTTAATTAGATTGGATTGATCTTTCATCAATCGGCTCGCAAAGAAAGACTGCAAAGTAAGCAGCGTTTTGTTCTCTCTACAGGGGAACATCTTACAGAACACTTAATTCAAAGAAATTGCCTCAAAAAAAGAACATTTTAAATAAGCTGGGATTCACTGCTTAATTTGGCATCATAGTGGAGGAAGTGACTCCGAAAATATTAGCCAGTCAGACATACTATAGAGTGAGTAATAAGATAAACCAAAATGAAACCAGAACTGTACTCACATGAACTAGCCAATGGAAGGAATTTTCCCACAAAACAACAGTATGGTTGTTGGGATTCATTAATAAAAACAAAACGTACAATTTTGCCGGTGTCATTGCCGACAAAAGATAGGTTTCAAGCTTTGAGTATCAAATAACCATTGGAGCATGAACCCGTGTACCTTACAATATTACCGGTATATTGTTTTATGGGGGAAATGACAAAAATAGAGAGGAAGTGACTAAATATTCTATTCGGGGGGTGAGGATACTTGATAATTGTTGTGGGACATGACCTGCTTCCACAAAATTCTACGGGTTACAGTGCTATTTTTGACGTTTTTTTTAAAGGTTATTCTCGGTCGATACTTCATGTAAGTTACCACGGCAAGTTGCGACAGGCTTTGTTATAGAAAAAAAAACAGGAGATAAAAATGTCACACCAGAACGACAGAATAGATATGGTGTCTTTTTCTCTAATGTGTCAGAATGACAGAATGGAAGCAGTCTATTTTCTTTAGCGACAAATGACAGAATGGAAAGTCTTTTCTTTACAGTGACATAATGGAAAGTCTCTTATTCTACAGCGACAGACAACAGAACTGTTTTCCTGATGTTACAGATGAAAGCCTTTATATTGTACAAGGAAACACCATAATGACAGAATGGGATTTTTGTACAGCAAACAGAGTATATTGCCAACCAAGAAAATCTTGCAGAATTGCATGTCCCTTACGTACATGCGTATAAATTATAATTCAGGAAAGGTCTGTTTAACCTAGAAGTGCTATTGAAAGACTACAGGCATTCTCTCTTAATTCCACTTTAACACTCGAATACATGTACCAGTACATTCCAGTATAATCTTGCTTCTACAATGACTGAAGTACATTCCTGGCTTTGACACTCGACTACATGTGCATTCCTCCCCAACCCCGCTTTGACACTCGTCTACAGGTACATTCCTCCCTAACTCCGCTTCGACACTCGATGAACTATTCTTCGTTATGGGCTTATTACGTCTTTCAACCAAAGGGAGATGACCTTCATATAAACTCTGACTGGGGAACGCTACCGTAGTTCGACCTTTCTACAACACCAGCCACTGTTAGTTTATTTACTGAAGAGGTCGATCGTGGTACAGAAGTCAACATACGAAGCAATCCCCATAAGCCATCATGTAAAACTCTATCACAATGAACAGTCCATGTTCAAGGGAGAAACAGATCTTAAAGTCTAAAGACAAACAGGTTTGTCCATGCTTAAATACAGCCAAACAAACGAATACTTATCCAATCGGGGCTTCGTGCTACCGTTAAGAAATGGTGATTTACTATCACTATCATGTGACTTGTTTCTTCTCAAGAGCCCACGTGCTTTTGTGAATATTTAGTTCGTATCATACCCTGTTCAACTCGGCCCTTAATTAAAATCTTTCCATGTCCAGTATTGAATCCTGTTTGAGGAAAGATATTGTATCGTTCAATTTGGAACATGCACTGACAGGAAACCTGACCTCTATTGTTGGTCAAACATCCAATTTCTAAAACACTCTCTAATCTTAGTACATGTAATTGAAAATGAACCGTTCACTGATCTCCAAATACAAACGCCATACCACTATGCAGTGGCCAAGATGCCACACCGCCTAAATGAAACATAGTCTAACATGCATACATAGCTATACAATGAAAACAATCATCTGTAATTTCTATACTTGATTATTACCCATCTGTAACGATTATCAAATATATGCGATATTCGTGAAATATAGAGTTCAAATCTTCAAAATCGCATCTCATATTTTACAATGAACTACTGGAGGCTACTCTTACGACGATCATCCAGGCAAGGCGTCAGTTGAGGCCCTCCCGGCGCGGCGATAATCCCATTGCACGGGACAAGGTTTTACTAAGTATGGAAGAGAGTTGTAATAACATAGGTGTCTAGAATATAGCTGCCTTCAGCTCCTCGTGACGGTTGGTGGCTTTGGTCGAGAAGACGGTCTGTCAGCCGATCCTTTCTCTGTTGGTTTTGTATCACCTGGGAGCCCCAGGAGACGCAAGAATTTAGGCTTGTTCCCCATCGTGATTGGACTAGGTCTCTTCTACATCAGAGGTTGTCGGAACAGCCTCAAAGGCCTGCTCTCAGCTGCCGTAGATCGACCCCGCCACTCCGGCGACAGCAGCAATAGCTGGGGCTCATCATGGCCCCTCCTGGCTCAAGGATTTCAATGACTCTCTCTGGCCCTGAAACAACACCTCAGGCATTCCTTTCTGGATTGGTTGGTTGGGGGGGTGTCGTGCTGACAATGGACAGCATCCGTACAGGTGCCATAGCCTGTACTCTGAAAGGGCTCGACCAGCGCCGTTTTTGCAGCGTCATGATGGACTCCCTGGCCTTCTTGGGTCCGGCCATAGACGACCTGACTCCCTGTCAAACGCCTTTCGGAGGTGGTAACGGAGGTGTTTCACCATCTGGTAGGTATTGTCACAGAATGGACATAGAACCAGACCGTCATCATTCTCCTCCATCCAGGGTCCGGAAGTATGGTCTGGCGTGCTCCTACTTTACGAGATTTCTTTCTTCCGCTCATCTTGGTGTGTGTACTACTACAATGGTAAAGAAAAGCAAGAGGTTAACAATCGACATTGGTCATTTGTTTGACGGAACGACGGCACAAGAAAGCCAGTAGCCTTCGTGAGGGCAAGTCAGGATGTAGTCATTATAATGATTGGGCTGCCAAAGACGCCATCCTCGGGTCGTCCGTGGAGGATTCCGCTGATTCGACTCTTTCAGAGGACACGGTTAGATGATATAGGGGGATCCAGCAATAACCTGATTTCATAGTCCAACATTTTTCGAGGAAGCTGTTTCAGACATCCATGTCAGTCATCTCCGGACTCGACGCCCCAATCATTGTCTGATGCTACAGTTGATTCACTCTCAGAAATCTCTCTACGCTAGAAGGGCTTTACATTGAGGCTACCAGATTTTTCACATCGGTCAAGGCTTCTGGTACCACAGAAGGCTCCCCTCAGTGCGGTATTTCTCACGTCTAGTGGCAAATATGTACAAGCAACCTCCAGGCTTAAATTTCAGAAATACATGCTTCTGTCGCGGCAAGTTTTCCATCATTACTGCGTTAGCAATCTCATGAAACTATGCCGTCTTGTCTCGGAGGTTTCATACACGGAGTTTCGGAACAACTTGCTGCAACCCATTGATGATAGGCCGCACTGTTGTCAGCGACTTTATTCCAATCCCCCGGACGGATATTGGCAGTGGCCATGGCTCTCCACGAACTCATAATGGAAATATTGTCCACCGTACTTTGTGTGCTTTTTGGTATCAATTTGGGTACAGCGAGTACTCAGGAAGTCATAGCATAGCAGGGCATCTACTGTGACGACCTTGTCGCGGCCCGGATTCAGTGTTTCGGCTGCTTGCCGAATTTCTTGTAGTCCAGTTGAGCTAAACTCGCTACCCTCTTCTTTCTTCTGGCTAGTCTCGTCACCAAAGCTTCGGCTTTCCTGAACATATGCCACGGCAAAATCTGCCCACAGGTGGTGCATCAAGTGAGTAAATGATTGAGAGTGAGGAGGAGAAATTTGTTTCCGTTCAAGAAATCCTCAACCATTACCTAGTCAGCAAGCACTCACTGGACCCACGTGGGCAAAGGTGGGCATGTCGCGGGCTGTGGGGGCATGGGCAACCCTACACTGGCCCCAAGTGGTTTGAGTATTGGGAAGCCCACATTGTGAATTGGGCTGTGTAGGAATAGGCAAACCCACACCGGCCCCATGCGGGTGAAATATGGAGGAACCCACATTCGCACAGGCTTCATCTGCCACGTTAGCCCGACGTGGGCCAAACATCGGCAATCAAGACATTGGCTCGACGTCGGCAAACCAGCATTGTCCCAACGGACACTTCCCGCATCGGGAGATGCTGGCCAAGTGAGGGCAATGTGGGCGTTGGCATTGTGTGTTATTGTCCATGTGGGGCCCACGTCGGGGAGAGGGAGTGCAAATGTGGACCGACGCCGGCTTTCCGGCGATGGGCCAATGTTTGGCGAATCATGTGGGGTCAACGAAGGAAAGCCCAAGCGATGGATTGACCGCATCGGGCCGACGTGGGCATCCCCACATTAACCTAACCCTAACCCTAACCACACCAGACCAACCTACTCATTTATTTTACTTTAATGAGCCGGTAATTGTAATTTTAAAATTTATCTGCATGTATAATTACGTTTGTGATTAATGAGCAATATCTGAAATATATTTCAAAACATGTCCGACTGTCCGGTCGATAGAATTTTAATTTTTAAAATTTATTCTTCAAAAAAATAAAGCCCTGAATTAAGAACCACATGAGAGTTAATCAGCGCAGTCAATATCAATGCAGTTTGAGTTAGAATCATTACATTGAACGTTCAATGTAAACGAACGCTTCCGATGATCTATATACTGAGAGGATTTTTCTCTTAACTCGGACGTTCGAGTTACGTGAAAAAAATCCAATCAATATAAACCCAGTTTACATGGGATAAAATTAAATGAATGTCCGGTTACCAGCTGGGGCCCAACGCTGGCAAACCATATTGGGGCCGTTTGTCAAGTACATGATTTTTCCATGTGGGGCCCTCATCGGCACGCTCACGGTCAATGGGGCCCCACACAGGGCCAACATTAGGCCGATGTGCGCATCCTTTTGGGGCCAATGTAGGCGCCCCAGTGGGGCCGAGGAGCTAAAAAGGTTCGGCCCAACGAGGGCAGCCCGCAAAGGGCCAATGTGACTTGTCAAATTAGGCCCATGCGGGCCCTGTTTCACAATGCTGTCTGGGTAGATGCTTTCACCTGTAATTTACTGCAGTAATATATGATCATAAAACCTCCCCCTTGTCATTACATTGTCAAAATCTGGCACCTCACCAGCACTGACCATTGGGGAAAGAAATTGATTTTGGGAAGGGGAATTTGTTTCTGTGTAAGAAATCATCAACTGTTCGACGCTTCGCTTCCATCTGGAATTTACTACATTGAAATACGTGGCACAACCACTGTGAGAGAAAGCGATTTTGTGTGGTGGCAGTGGGTGGGGTGAAAGGGGGGGGAGTCAGACGCGAGATACAAGCCAAATGCGTTACATTTTTCTTAAATATACTGGTTGTAACTACAACACAAACAAATTGCTGCTTGAAACAGTCGCAGCTACTTGTTGTTACCACAACACCGAAATAATCACAACACTTGTTTCAATAAATCAATTTTCCAGTTCATCACAACACTTTCAGTGTCCGACTGTCTCTGCCAAACGCTTTCTTGTGTGAACATTGGCTTTGGACCTCTCCACACCAGTGTTGACAAACACTATCCACAAGTGCCACACACAATTTGGGCAATTAACCAGTCCACACTCTGATAAACCTTTTCAGCAATCTTCTACCATTTGTATACAACTTTTATAAAGTATCTCTTAGCACTGTGTATATTGCAATCTTCACAGCAGGTTTGTTTTAAATACCACAATTAGACGTGACAGGAAAAACCTGTTGTTTCTTCGGCTGCTGGCCGCTCTCCTCTCAATTGTCACACCACCCTACACCAATTAATCTTTCTCTCGAGAGAGAAGTTTATACGATCCACGTACATAGAAAAACTTATACTTGACATTACTCCCCTTTCAAAGAACCCATATAAGTTTTTTCTCTATTCTATATCATATTAGCTGAACTATATTTATCTAAACCTATGTTGTTGATACTCGCGTTGTTGAATCCTGTTAACCCAAGGAATGCACACACCTGTTTCTTCGTCACAGGTCTGACTGATCTCTGAATTTTGTCTAGTGTGCAAGTCATAGAACTTAACCCGTTCTCGCCTACTACGTGACCCAAGAAATCCAAGGGTGAGAATCCTACCAAGCATTTACTTCGTCTATCGGTGATATTCGCCTCTTTCAACCTCTCTTGAGACCAATCATATGCTCTTCCATGTTCGAGTGAGAATTAAAATGTCGTCAATATAACCGTCAACATTGTCAATACATTCCAACAGTTTTCTCATAATTCGCGAGAACTTGGATAGCACACAAACCAAACCGAAAGGCATAGTCCGGAAATGGAATGAGCCGTTTGGCGTTGAAAAGGCGGTCTTTTCCTTGGCATCCTCTGTCATAGGAATCTGCCAGGACCCCTTACTCAGAGCTATCTTTGTAACATATGTCATTTGAAAGTTTGATAAAAATATCCCCAGCGGTTGGAATTAGTTTTGAGTCAAAGGCGGTGACCTTGATACCCCTGTAATATACATACGATGGGAATTGTCAGGTTTGTTAACCAAAACTATCGATGAGCCGATGGGAATGTAGACGGTTCAATAACTCCAAGATCTAACATCTTCTGAACTTCATTGGATAAAGAATATTTTTGTCATTTAGAAAATGATCATATAACAGTATTTTTGTTATTTTGGGATTACACTATCTACAATAGCATAAATTCTAGTGCTGAAAAATTGTTCGAGTCCCGTGCGGGAATCGAACCAGCGACACCAGAGTCAGGCACCTAATCGCCAGCACTGTATGTCGTCGATCTAAACAACTCGGCCAACGGGCCCCCCCCACAAAAATAGGAGGTTGCAGACCTCCGATGATGTCGACGGCTACTCTTCGAAATGGTGTTTTGATCAATGGCATAGAACCTAATGAAACTTTGGGCACACTACCCTTTGGAGTAATCATTTGACAAATGTCACATAGCCGACCAAATCCTGTAACGTCTGCATGAATACCCGGCCAATAGAATGGAGTCGGCACCTTATCATAGGTTTTCTTCATACCCAAGTGACCTCCCATAATCGAATCCTGAGCAAATTATCATAGTTTTCCGGTATTCTGCCGGAACCAAAAACACAGGAAGGAAGCAATCAGAGATTGCTCAATTGTATGCCCCCCCCCCCCCTTCCGCTTTAATCCGACACTGCCCCGCCATTGTTCTGTTGTTTATTGGTTGGTGGGGGCCTAATTTGGATAATTATAAAAATTCTGTTTCTGTCACTTTTTTTGCCATGCCTCACATAATACATATTCCAAGTATCAGCCAACAAGTGATAATACGATGTTTCGATGCAAGATGGTCACCAGGGCTTTCGCCAAATCCGAAAATGTGACCTGGTTATGAGATCTACATTCCTTGGGAGTATATTGTGGTGAAATTATGAAGCGATCAGTGAACTTTGAATTTTGCACCCAATTCACTCTTTTTGGGGCAACTTCATACTTTAACTTCAGGACCTATGTTGTCTGCTTTGGAATGTAGGATAACATATAATATAGCCATTTTTCTGGTCCAAATCGGTTATGGACTCCAGTCTGGACAAATGAATATATCCCATTCACTTTAGGTTTGATAAACAAAGGGCCATAACTCTTGAAAATATAACCGAAAGCAGAGAAACTTCACGCTGCACACCAATGGGTCACTGACCACATATCATGCAAATTTCATACTTGTCCACACAATATTAACCGAGATCCAGCTCTACAAGACTCAAAGATTTGAAGAAAAAAGGGCCATAACTGTTGAAAATATACGCGAAATGTGGAGAAACTTCACGCTGCACAACTACAGGGCACTGACCACATATCCTGCAAATTTCATAATTGTCCATACAATATTAACCGAGATCCAGCCCGGACAAGTCCCAATTCACACAAATTTGAAGAAAAAAGGGCCATAATTCTTGAAAATATATGCGAAACGCGGAGAAACTTCACGCTGCACAACTACAGGGCACTGACAACATATCCTGCAAATTTCATAATTGTCCATACAATATTAACCGAGATCCAGCCCGGACAAGTCCCAATTCACGAAGAATTCAGGAACAAAGGGCCATAACTCTTGAAAATATAAGCGAAACGTGAAGAAACTTTACGCTGCACAACTGTGGGGCACTGACCACATATCATGCAAATTTCATACTTGTCCATACAATATTAACCAAGATCCAGCCCGGACAAGTCCCATTCACAGAGATTTCAGAAAAAGGGCCATAACTCTTGAAAATTATACCGGAACTCGGAAAAAACTCAACGCTGCACATCTACGAGGCACTAGCCACATTCCATGCAAGTTTCAATCCTATCCATCAAATATTAACCGAGATATTGCTCGGACAAGAAATTCGGACGGACAGACGGACAGACAGACAGACGGACAGACGGACGGACAAAGCGATCGCTATATGCCCCCCCTCTAGTTAGAGGGGGGGGGCATAACTAGTTAAAAACCCATCCGGTCTTGTAAACATATGATCTGAAGAGAAGACCATTTTTCCCCAACAAACTCAGCAGTTCCACTTTTACGACTCAGATAGTATCCCTACAAACATGGGATCATTTACTTGCTTTCCTTTTAAATCGTGTGAATTAACATCTAGTAAGCCATGAAATATCAACAATGGAAGAAATGGTTTCCTGCTCACTTTTTTTCTGAGCTCTAGCCTAAACGACCACTCCGACCTGAGCTGTTTGATTTGTTTCACCGTTGTCCATCTTCCATAACGGATCTGGGCTCCCTGGATCTCTAACACCAGCAATGTTACCAATAACCAAGTCCTATTCTGGTGAATCCATGCACAGTCCATGCACCCTTCCTTTGATGAATGGAGTGTCAACTTTGATTACGGCTTCTTTGACCCTTCTGAGTGTGCCATCAATCAGAACACAGATCCGGTGACCGCCTGTTAACTGCTCGTCAGTCGCAAGACTAATACAGACAATCACCCCACCACATCCACTATCTCTGAGAGCAGATACCTCCTGATCAGATAAGTATCCCTTTGTCATAGGCATCTAAATCAGATAAGAAAACCTGAGTCTACACACTGTACTAACAACAGGAACAGCATGTTCACACGCTAGTCTAACCTCGTGAGATTCACTCTCCGAATCCGACTCACCAGACAGGCACTTGCCGTTTCAGTCTGGCGACCACTATGTGAGTATCGATCTGTTCCTGCAAATGCTGGGGTCCTGATTGGCTGTCCAGCTGCAATGAACCTTGCTCTGCACGAGTTTTTCAAATGTCCAAAACGATTGCACCGAAAACATTTCTGGTCTCCGCGATTACCTTTAGTCTGATCAAACTTGTTAGATGCATACGGATTCATCTTGAAGGAGGTTAGACTTTCCCTTGGATCCAGCAAAACTCCTGTGATCATTACTACCTGTTAATGTGTGTGCTCCATGAGCCTCTACAAACTTATCTGCTAATTTGGCCAATTGCTCAGCAATATGAACTCATGCTCCTTGAGAAATGTAGCTAGTTCCTTACTACATTCCAGTGAACTGTTCCTTAATAATCCACACAATTGATCGAAGTCTCTCTCAATACTTGACATAGCAATCCATCTCTCCAAATAATGCGTGCTACCAGCTGCCTTGCTGTTTCGTTATTTCATTTCAACAGGACGAGGTTTCGGCCCGAGCTGTCTTGACTTCATTCTCACACTGTCAGAGCTTGTAACCTCTTAAACTTTCGGTGTAAACACCCTCTGATTGCACGGAGCAGAAAAACGCTGAGCACATACGCATTCGGTTTTGTATTGATTTTGATCGGAAAATGGAGCATAAATCTGCATACGAGAGAGATGGGAACTGCATCCAGTATATAATGTAAAAGAAATGTTTTAAGCTAAATTATTACACAATAACACATGGCGGCATGACTTGTTTAGCTGTGACATGCTGAGCCACTCAGCTCCGTTTACAAGCGGACAAATCTGATTGGTCAAAAGTCATATACGCACAAGAGCTGGCCGCCGCAAATCAACCCCAGTACAATCAGAGTGCATATCTGACAATAGAGTGTATACAATCTGATGCCATGAGAATGTCTTGACCTGAGCCAAACCATTGCTGAGTGCTGAGTGAGTACATTTTCTGTAGCAAAAATCTACCATAGAGGTTCACATCCCCCGCCAGCAGCACCAGTTATGGTGGATTGCATCCACCATAAATGGTGCTGCTGCTGCGGGGGCCGTGGACCTCTATGGTCGATTTTTCTTGGTCAATGAAATCCCATATCATTGATCAAGATTATCATTTCGAAAATGGAGATCTGTCTGAAGAGCCATACATCCCACAAGACTATCAGTTCAATAGTTCTCAAGTTATTGTCTGGACAAGATCTAACTACTGAAAATCCAAGACTGCTGGAAGTTATCCTGTATTACACGGGCAACTGAAAAGCAATCCCAACTTTCCTCTCACTGGTGTCAAGAAACTCTCCAAGTTTGAAGTCGATCAGTTCAACAATTCTCAAGTTTATACTGGTCAGACAAGGAATATGTAAAGAACCAACAGCTGACAATGCAAGATGGCTGATGGCGGCCATCTTGGATCACACAGGTAACTGAAAAGCATTCCTAGCCATTCTCTCAATGATGTCAAGACACTCTCCAAGTATGAAATCGATCGCTTGAATAGTTCTCGAGTTACATGTATTGGTTGGACAAGAAATGTGTAAAGATACAACTGCTGAGATCCAAGAGGGCTGATGGTGGCCATCTTGGATTACGCAGGTAACTGAAAAGCAATCCCAACCGTCCTCTCACGATGGTAAGGAACTCTCTAAGTTTGAAGTCAATCAGTTTAATAGTTTTCGAGTTATTGGTCAGACGAAAATGTGTAACGGAATTACGGAATAACAGATGCCCGGTGTTTCTAAGTCCCCCCCCCACTAATGTGGCGGGGGGCAATGACATAAAAGAACACCTCTTCTAGGATGATAATTATAATTTAATGATCACCAATACATTTCAGAATCAATGTAAATAATGAATATATCAGAGAACAGAAACGAACATTTGTTATTGGTGACTGTTCTATCACAGGCTGGTGTAAATAAATATCTCTTTGGACGGAGAGTAAACAATAATATAACGAGTCTAGGTATATAAAATACTTTGATCAATGAATACTTAAACATGTCAAGTACACCCGATTCATTTAAAATAAAATACAAGTACTGAACTAGTGAAATACATGTATCTAGATTACGGACAGTCACACAGAGTACAGATATACTGTAAGCTTATTTGATAATAAAAACAAGGAAAAATTGAGATGAATACTTTAAGTAAAACAAAACCAAAGCACTGAATTTTAGTCAAAGATGAATTTGGCAGTCAGAAAACAAATGACGATTTCAACACTTCCAGCACAATAGGTCCAGATGAAACTAAAACGTCCCATTAGAATGAATCATGCCTCAGATTTTGCTCATGAAATTGGTTTGACATGCATACAGAGAGGTCATCTTTCCATCAATTATTGATCTCTGCGGGCTACATCTCTTTCACAAGAAAGTACTCCTGTTTGAGAGGTTTGAGCTTTAGTCATCATCAAACATTGCTTGCTTATCAAAATGAATATAGAAAAATAAGTTATTTGTGTGACCACAGAATCCTGAATCCTTCATATCCAAGCATGACATGGATTTCAGGCTTACATGATCAGGCTGGGTCACTTCGGGTAGTACTTGTTGCACTACTCCCATGCCTAATATATAGGGAATTATGCAATTTGTCATCCCTCATAAATGTTTCCAAACTTAACATACCAAAATATGTATCAGTGTAGCCTATATAACCCTATCTTCAGATGGGATACTTTCATGAAGTTTATTTGCACAACTTCAGTCTGAAGTTTGAAGGAGACTTATTACTCTTGCTCTCTATCACTCTCCTAAATATTTCTCCAGGAGAGTTTTTGAGCTGCCACAGCAAATTGGAGAGAGTGCTCACCAGGGCTTTGGATTACCTTAATTTGGGCACACCCTCATTCGGCATGGCAAAATTTTTATAGCAGGGAAATGCGCCCAAATTTAGTGAAAATATTCAAAGTCTCCAAATTCTGGCTCAAATATGACACTTAATCGATGAGGAATATTTTTTATTATTGTTTTTTTTTTTTTTTTTTTTTTTTGCTCTATAATTTAGGCGCATCCTAATTTGGGCACAACGTTGAACATTGTATCAAGGGTGTAATCTAAAACTCTGTATCACTCTTGCATCACTAACACGAAACAGAATCCAGGAGAGTGATTAACCACTCTCCCAGATTTTACAAACATGAGACAGCAATTTCCCTCATATATCAGTATAGGGAGATCCTTGGCAAGAAGAATTCAAAATGACAGCACATGTGCTCACTGAAGCTTGAAATAGGTGATTTACCAGGATATCGGGACTTCGCCAATACATTTGGACATTCGTATAGTCTTACGAAAATGGAAATCTACATGTATTGTTTTCATTCACCATTGTACCTCGGTACAATCCAATAAAATCTGTTGAAAGACATTGACACCACAACAAATAAAGGATAAGAGAACATAACATACAAATGTTACATTAATGGAATTATAATGTACAGTACTGAGTGTTAATATGAATGATCAGTTTGTCACACTGATGTGAAGGACAACATTCAGATTTACTTACATATATATAGTTCAATATTTACAAATGTTCCCCCAGTAATATATACATGTACATACCTTGTTGGATGTATAAATCCGTAGCCAGGGTTTTTTTGGGGGGTTCGCTCGGAAATATTATATCTTTTTCTCATATAAATGCCCTTTTCAAACTGAAGCGAACCCCCTATTTGTCCCTTTTCCCATACAGCGGACCCCCTGATGTGCCCTTTTGGAGTGAAGGCGAACCACCCCTCAGTAAATCCTGGCTACGGCCCTGATATATATATATTAAACGTCTGATGAGCCACCGATGATGTGGTGAAACCGGTAACGACGAATTCCAGCTGTCAGTGTCATTTTATTTTATTTTATTTTCTATATATATATATATATATATATATATATATAATTGTGCTCATTCTAAAAGACATTATGAATGTTTCTGAACATGCATGTTAATATTGTCATATTGTCAGTTCCACTTGATGCAAACATGTTTCAAACTAATTTGAAAGTACATGCCACTGGTGTGTTGTCACCTTATTCCAATAGCTCAAGGTATTTATAGTGATTAAAATCACAAAGTAACATAGTTAATTCTTTAATTCTTCCTGTCAGGTAGACTAATATGACCCCATTCACATACCCATCACAGCCAAGTTCGTAGGACTGAAATTTTCCCTTAAGATTTAGTCATCTAAGATTTCCTTGGAGGAAGGTTTGTGCTACCCTACAAAAATATCCAGACTGCTGTAAAGTTTCTATGTACATTACACAGAATTACCCTAGAATGGTGGAATTCTAAATATGTTGCCAAGTCTGTAGTGATTTCAATGCTGTTCACATCCACATAGTGCCATGTAACATCTCAGGGACCAAGCAATCAATGCTATCTTACACAGGAAACACAAATCAATCAGCTAACACAACATGAATGAGCCTGCATATCTCCCAAACAGAAGTGTTTTTTGGTAGCTCATTTTTTAAAAACATTTTCATCATCTACATGTGCCCAGGTTAGAGCAAAAATGGAGGTAAAAAAGGTTTTTTTTTGCTCAATAACACTTGATTCCTTCCTAACCAATGCATCAAAGTTTCAGGCGCATTGATTTATCTATTGTTCCATGTCATAAAATTAATTTGCCATGTGAAGAACCAGCCAATGTTGTTTAAACAGCGCGAAGGATGTTTGGCCTATCATTAAGCAAACTAGATAGATGACAATTTACTTTTTGACTACCAATTAATGCGGATGGATATGTCTGTATGCGCCTCAACAGGATTTTGCTGAATTCATTATGTGAACTGATTTATTGAGCGAAAACGACCCTTTTTACCTCCATTTTAGAGAGCGGGATTCCTCTAGTGCCAGACCAACTTTGGGTTTTCTGACAGTGGTAACAAAACCATTAAACTTACAGGATTTTTTCAAATCTGTATTTCACCGGATATTCAATCTGACAGTCCAGTTCACTCGATTACACACACAATGAGATGGATGAAGATGATCAGACAGTGGTCTGGAGAAGTTCATAAATATGCTGTTTACAGGAAAAATCATGTGAAACGTATTTCCAATTTGGAAATATATTTGTTTTTCTGCAAATGGAGAATGCTGCTATCTGCAGTGTCCCAATGTTCATTACATCACAAACACAGCACTGAAGGACGTGGTTTTATGCGTTGTGTCACCTTGCAGCTGGTTCGCCATAGTAAGAGTTCTTAGAGCGCTGTAGCTGCTGTTGGTGATGAATTTCGCCTTCCAGTTCAGCAAGTTCTCTCTGCAATTTCTCATTCATATCTTGTAATGCCTCTACAATACAGAAAGGATATTTATATAATCAAAAGTGTCTACAATCACATTGTTTTTCTGTACTCTTATATACAGCGAAACCCGAGAACATCGACACCTACATGTAGGTAAAATCTGTCCGATCTACTTTCCATGGTACTTAAATTTACAGTAATTTGAACCTTGATGAACCAGATGCTTGTCAAAGCTGACACTGTGATCTAATGGTCCCAAGCATGGTTGCTCCACACCGGTTTCATTGTAATTTCCTTTATCTTGATATAGAGCAGGATTGTTGTGAAGATATCCATCAAAGTCCATTATCAGTGATGATCTTGAGAACAAAGACCTGCACTGGAATTTTATACATCCTCTAGACATACTGGAATAATTATTAAATATTATTCTATCTTATTTCAAGATAGGGTGAATGTATATTTTATGGAACAGGCCTTGGCAAACTCGGGACTGTTACAGGGTTCACTACACACTGGAGTGGTACTCCAATAAATTCTCCCAGTTCTCACAAACTTTACCTTTAGAAGGTTCTGGTGGATTGCCATTCCTCGGAGGTGCTCCTCGTTGTGGAGATGCTGGAAAATAGGTCAGATACAAGTATTATCTAGTGTCTTGGTAGTATTACGATTGTTGGCGGTAAACTGAAAATCACTCGGCTGATATTTTGCCAATTCAAGGTTTACTGTCCAATAAGCAGAGTCATTTACTTTGTTTCAGGAACAATATATGTTAGATTCTAAAATTCGGTGTAGTGAACACTCAGCATGTTGAACAGGGCCACACGGGTTACTCTAACTTGTTGTTCGGCTGGTCATTGACATCATTATGAGGCCTAAGTAACCCACTCTGGAGAAATGTCATTGCAAAATGCTGATCGGCATTTTTATTCAGCTCTTCTGACATGATTTTATTGCAAAATGTTCAACCCTTTTCAAACTTCTCAGAAGCGTCAATGTGTGTTTACCGGAGGGGGACCCCCATATCCCCTATCTGAGGGAGGGAGCGACCACCATCTGGCACCCCCAATATTCAAATCACTCCACCGTGTTAGAACATGATCTTTCCAAAATCCGATTTATGATTTTTATGGTCAATATGAATAAATGTCTGGGCTAATATCGCATCATGTTTCTACATGTAGTTTGTAGACAAACCAGATGCTAAATACATTTGATTTGATTTATTTATATAAATTACCTTTCCTGACGAGTCTCGGAGAGCCATGTGGGTTATATCCCTGAGGTATGGGTGCTGTGTAACCCTGATGTTGTGGAGACATACTATAGCTATCAGCGGGCGGTGAACCATACCCTCCCTGTCCAGGTTTCGGAGCTCCCCGCGTTGAATCCAAGCTCCTGCTGAATAGAAAGTTTGCATAATAAATGCTCTTGGCATCTGTGAGCAGCAAAGAGTCTATAAACTATACCCCACTCTGTCTTCATGTATGTCCCCATTTAAACAGACATTTGATCAATCAGTGTTCAGGAAAGGGGAATGTCTGGATCAGTGATCAAAGGGAGACTACTCACAAAAGGCAATGATTCTGGTATGGAATATACACGAATGAACAGAAGCCAAAATTAGCCATATGTGGATGTGCTTCGAAAGACTTATCACATGGTTCTCTACGTCAACACTAACAGATAATCTATTCTAGATGTTTTCACCAATATTATGGAGTTAATTTTTCATACAACATTGAAATTTAACAAAGTATACAAACTCTTCGTTATCAAGAAATCCTCATAGTAGTTGTCAACAATTTGTGAAAAGAAAAAAATTAGATGAATTTGCGGGTTATTTCATGGTGGCAAGCCAGAATGTTTCAGCATGCCTTGGTAGACCAATGTCATCGATTCCTGAAATATGATAATAAAATTTCTCCACTTGAGTTTATATTCTGTGTGAAATTTCAATGTTGCATTAAAAATGTATGCCAAAATATCAGTGAAATTGTCTAGATTAGATTATCTGGTATAGGCAATACTGGTCAACATTGTTAAGGCCATGGTCATCCAGTCATAAAATAAATTCTTTCTTTTCATCCTTGATGTGTGGGCACAATTTAGTTTCAAATTCAATATGGGGGAAACTGATGTGGGCAGAAGAATATCTATGGTAAAAGTCAACATCCTCTCGAGTCCTTCATCATGGATGTGAACTTTGCTGAGTATTGCATATAGGGGCCGGCAACAAATTGTATTCTGCATAGATCCTTGAACAATCATATATACTAATGCAAAGTTGACCATCATACAAAACCCAATTATTATTGCTTTGATCTTATATACAAGAAGTTGTCAAAGATGGTATGGAGTGTTACCAGTACAGTGAACTATACCATGCAGGGCTCTCAAGGAGCAAAATGAAGGCGAGTGGTTCGTCACTCGCCTGCATTTAAGCTCAGGCGAGTGAGGCGAGTGCTTTTATCACTCGCCTGAGAAATCCCTGAGGCGAGTGAATTGCTAAAATTACTTCTATAAGTACATTACAGAATATGTGGGTCACAAATGCACTGTTCAGAACGGTGTTGTAGTCTTCTTTAATTCGGAACACTGATGTAGGTTCCTCTCCCCTGTTAGGTACGTTGATAGTTCTATCGGCTTTCCTTTCGGATTCGACATCGTGCAATTTGCCGCTAACAGCCTGCTAACAGTGACAAAATTGTCAGGAACGAAAAGGCGTGCTTGACACCCACCGGAATTGCGTGAGAGCAATAAAAAGCATGGACTTGATCGTGGGACGAAAGTCCGCTTAACAGCGAGAGAAATTCAAAATCGGAAACTAATGTTTAAAACACAGTGATGTTATGTTAAACAAAATCGGAAACTATGTTTAAAACGGCGTGATGCCATGGTGGTTAGAGCCGTGGTGCTTGACGGATTTTATATTTGTGGAAATCATAACCCACGTCTCAAAACGTGTCTGTATGGAAATACAAGGGAGGCAACCAGTCTACCCCATAACGGATCTGTAATTTCGTTCCGACACAGGGTTATACTTTTTGCACAAACACATGAAGCGGAAATGGCGGGAAGCCTTCCGAAATTACTGAACAACAGGATCTTTACGAAGCCAAGAATTTTACGACAGCTGAAGATGACATTAAACTTTATTCTGACCTATGAAACATGCCAATGATGAACAACAAGATATTTTGGAAGCCAAGAACTTGACAGCAACAGCTGAAGATGTCATTAAATTTTATTCTGACCGACGAAAACAGGCGAGTGGTGAACCAATGGCACCACTCGCCATTTTTTTATTTCAGGCGAGCAAGAGGCGCGCGCGAGTGATCGCTCGCCTCTCCTTGAGAGCCCTGCCATGGTCATAAAGATGGACTATATAGTGTCAGAGTTTATACTGGCATATCTCCAGTCTTACCCTCATCCTCACTAAACCCTAGGGTATCTCTATCCTAGATACCCCTGGTACACATGGCAATGAAATGCATTCATGGAAATGGCAACTGTAAATTCCAGCCAATCAGCAAAGCAACATCCGGTGTAATTGACCAATCAGATCACTTGTTTTATGCCACCATGGCTTGTTAAGTTGCAACAGATTTGTATAAACTGAAAGTGAGTGGAACGCGGTCAGCTATGCAAGATGGTCACGGTTTCGATTTCAGCTCAAAAGGAAACCTTGATGTGGTGAAGATGTCTTACCCCTGGTTGTTGCGGAGAACAGGTTCCGCTAGCCTGTGGGGAGGTTTCATTGGTCCTTGTAGTCTCCTCCCATTCATCGAGGGACTCCCCCTATAGGCTGGCTCAACTGCAGCGGCTACATCTGCAGGCTGGAAGTGAACAAGAACGACTTATTATTAGGTTTGTTCCAAAAAAAAGATCTATATTTAAGATGGGGATTTTCACACAAGGAGTATTGGCGCTGAACAAAGGGGAGTAAATGGACAGAAGTTTTTGCTTGCGTAATACTTGAATCTCACTTTCTGAACAGTGACATGACAGTCGAGAAACACTTATCAAGCTATATGCCAGATGATAATTACCACAATAGAAACAGAAAATTCACAGGTCTGATAAACTAATGAAGAAATAAAACCATAAAAGTTGGGTACTTACAGAAGCCCCATTATTAGGTCCAAAAGACGATGTCCGGGAGTTGGTCTTGCTATTTCTGCGTTGATGTGCAGGGCTTGGACTATGTAAGGGAGAACTTTCATATGAACTCAACCCTCCAGACTGGGTAAGAGAGGCTGGAGAAGGACCACGGGATTTGTAGGCCAAGGCCCCTGGCTGACCATTAACTGTCCTATAAATAAGCAGATAACACCAGTACAATCTCGAGTATTTTCAAAGAAAGTTTAAGTCTTCACTGTCTGCTTCTTTGACCAGAACCAGGAATATGAACTGAGAAATGCACTGAGAACACCTTGGCATTGGGGCTAATTTTTACAGGCCCCATCATGGGGTCCCAGATGTGAAAAGAAATATGACCCCAAACGTCATATATGATATGACTGAAATATTGTGGTAAGCGATGTTAAATCATATTCACTCACTTACTATTTCAATAGGGCCCTCATCAAAGAATAGTTGTATATTCTGATATCATGGATATGTCAGTGATATAGATGTTTTGGTAAGATAATAGCCTCTGATTTCACTGGAGTGTTATAAAAGTAACAGTGCATCATGGAATATCTTCCAGTTTCAAAGCATTTGATTGGTCAATTCATATTTTCAAATGAGAATCCAGAATTTTCATTGGCTTGTGGAGAAAACTGTAAGAAAATCCAGCCAATCAGAGAGTTTCTGTAAAGGTCCATTATGGTCAACAGAGTGAGTTGCCTACAATGTTATATGAAATCTAGTTTTTCTCCCAATTTCACCCTTATACTGAGGGACAAACTTGCAGGGATATTACGAAGGACAGGTGTATACATGTACGTATATTTATTTTACGTTGATGTAAGCCTGGCTTATAATTAAATTAATGTAATTACAAGGTGACCCAATAGGCTTCAAGTCAGGAACACAGTTAATACTTCTCATCAATTTCCAACCAGCCCAGTTACTCAAGAATCCATGTGAATGGTCACCACACAGGGTTGAAGACCTCCGGCATATCTGGAGAAATCTTGGTGTTATTTTTCTGAAATGATCTTCTTACTTAATACCCAATACTTTCTGATAACAGGAAGAAATTCTGTGATACGAAAGAATTTCTGTGATACATGTCAGGTTAGATAATGTGTATTACATTTATTACTTACTTTTCTAAAGCCTCTATCCTCTTCATGAGTTTATCGTTTTCTCTGTACAGTAGTTGTTGTTCTCGTCGTATCCTATCCTTGGTCGACTGTAAATCTGAATTCTCTGCCCTGATGATGAAAATGGAGATTGTTATCAAAGGCTAAAATACAACACTAGCTAGGATGCGTCATATAAAGTGATAAACAGGATGGGGAAATTTCAATTTAACAATATTGCAGCTACTACTGATAAGAAACAGGATAGTGAAAATGAGGGGAAGGTTTACCCGAGTGTTTCATTTTCCACCATGAAGGGGAAGATATATCTGAGTATTTAATTTTCTACCATGGAGGGGATTATTTATCCGAGTGTTTAATTTTCCACCATGGAGAGGAAGATTTACCTGAGTATTTAATTTTCCACCATGGAGGGGAAGATTTATCCGAGTGTTTAATTTTCCACCATGGAGAGGAAGATTTATCCGAGTGTTTAATTTTCCACCATGGAGAGGAAGATTTATCTGAGTGTTTAATTTTCCACCATGGAGAGAAGATTTATTCATTTAATTTTCAACCATGGAGGGGAAGATTTATCTGAGTGTTCAATTTTCCACCATGGAGGGGAAGATTTATCTGAGTGTTTAATTTTCCACCATGGAGGGAAGATTTATCCGAGTGTTTAATTTTCCACCATGGAGGGAAGATTTACCTAAATATTTCACTTTCCACCATGGAGGGGAAGATTTGACTAAACATTTCACTTTCCTCCATGATTTACCAGAGTTTCATTTTCCACAGAGGGGAAGATTTACCTGAGTGTTTCATTTTCCACCATATATTCCTGTAACATTTCATATAGACCAGTGTCTGTCTGAGCACCATTGGGCAGTTGTTTACCTGAAATACATGTATATTTCAATTGTATAGTAGTTGTGATATATATGTTTATTCTACAAAACGCTACAAAATTATGAAGCAGCTGATTCAGTTATTTTCAAAGTTCTCATGAGCAGGGTGTATTTTGTGGAATGTTTCAGACCGGTCATCCATATTGTCCCACTCACGAGTGTTGTCTTGTGAACATCATGAAAATAACAGGATTGGACATCAAAGAGAGCATTGTAATGCCAGCAATGTCATGTTAGAACTCCACACAGCCGGATAAATGTTCCACAGCAGCTCACAACATGGAAGGTTACGTAATATCAACATGTAACATCAGGCAGTACCTTCAGCTGCCTTTCTGTTTTGCTGTTTTGGCAGTGGACAAAAATCAGACATCCAGGATGGTGTTACGAAAATGTAATTTATTACTTACTTTCCCATTAATTTAGCAGTTCTGTTACTATTTAATGCAAGTTTTCAAAATGACTGAATTAGCTCCTTGGTGCATGTTAAAAGGGGAACATTTAGTCAGAAATGAAAGAATAAATTGTATACTTACTCGAGATTGTATTATTGATTATGTGACTTATAAATGGGAGTGGGGAATGGGGCATTTCAGGAAGGTGCTTGATAACTTGGTTTCTGCACTGAATTGGGAACTGCAATGTACATGCACCAAAAAGTTGGTTATGGCACATCAAGGGAAATAACTCTGTGACCAAAAATGTAAAAGCTACCTGTAAATGCAGTTTTGCTTTGCCAACAGTTCGGTAAAACATTCAAGAACAAAAACATAACACGGACATGACAACCACACAAAAGTATGTACAATGCCAGCTTAGTGAAACTTTCATAGAAAGAGAGAAAAATATATATAGTCACAACAAGGGAGATAACTGTGTAATGTGGGTAAAAAATCAGCTGTCCTGGCAACCCATTTACCTGCTTTCAATTTCTGATCCTTCATAAATTGCACAATTCTCTCATCATTTTCTTTCTGAAGTTGACCTTTTGGCTTGGCAGGGAATTCCAGCTGTATAAACAGATTATGAAATTACTTATCTTGGAGCAAATTATAGATTGTTGGTTATAATTGCTGACATCTGGCTTGTATTAATGTTGGATAAGATGATATTAAAAATATGAACTACATGTAGTTATAAGATGGCATGAAACATATTTAAACAGTATAAATCGGATAAACCGGTCTTCCTAATTTTTATGCTCCATGCGAATGCCAACTTGTACACGTCTCTTCCGTCTGTCCATCCATCGGTTTGTGCATCTGTCCTAATTTTTCATTATCAACAGCAGCATTACACAAAATTTAAACAAACAGTAATGAACTTTTCTGCGTGTTCATATTCATCCATAGATGAGTAATCATATCTGCAGTCTTTTATTTTCAGTTTGTGCATTTTAAAGCTTTTTTCACATTTTTTTTTTAACCTTTTTTGAAAATTTCTGTCAAAATGTGTTCAGCAGTACATGTATTGGATTGGAAAAATAAATCAGCTTTATTATCATCATACACAAAGAAGTTTCAGCTGTCTATAAATTTATTTTGTCAATTTAGCTATTTTTATGGATCTGAGACTAAATGACACACAAACTATATGCCACATGCAAGGAAATTTTCTGCAGCTGTTCATGTGTATACATATTTATTTGTAGATGACCTGATTATATGTTCAGGATGTTACGAGTCCTTGCATTTCAAAGATAAAATCAAGGAATTTTGTGAAGTTTCAATTTTGACACTCTCGTTCGAAATACCTAGAAGATTTAAAAAGAGTGAATTGAAGAAATTGATCCAAAAAATATACAGCATGTCTGTTCCTGCAGTTGTATCAATTGAGTGAAAACTAAGAAGATATAGTGATTTTCTAAACAGTGGGGGCATTGTACCCTTGAAGTGACCAAGATATAAACAGGGGCATACGGTGTTCATTACCTGTTGTCTTAAATAGTGGTTCTCATTTCTAAGGACCTTGATTTCTCTCTTCAAACTGAGTATTAACTTCTCCCTGGGATCCTACAAAACAACAATGGTTAATCTCATCAAACAAATATTACAATGTATAAACTAGAGGTTCCGCTTTGACCCTTGAATTGCCGCTCCAGCATGAAGCCTATGCGGGTTGTTTTTTTTAAGCAAAAACATACGTCTCCCCCAACCTCTCACCTTGCCTTGAGTGGGCACATAATTTAAGGGAAAGCGCTATAAAATGAATGTAGCAATAAGTATCCTAAACAAAGCTGCACATCTAAAAATATTAATTACAAAGAGGTGATTTTCATTGCAAGCCTGGAAATAATTTTTTCATTGGTGCCTGACACTTTGACAGGCACCAATAACTTGGTGCCTGACATTTGGAATTTGGTGCTTGACAAAGGTATCGGGCCTTGTTAAGACTATTTCGTAATCAGCACTACAAATGATAACCTAATACAGCTTACAACTGTACTATGATCAAGAATAATTCCTTATAATTATTATGATCAGCTAAAATGAAATAAATTTGACAGCATGATTAACTTTTTCGAATTTCTGTATTCAAGATGTGTTTTTGCTGAAAAAAAAAACTCGAAATTTCTTTTCAACAGTACCTCCAAGGATATCCACAGCCTTATCAAGCTGACATTTTGTTATGTAACATGTATGGGCACCCAAAATGAATGCACAAAAAATAATTATACCTTCCAATATTTCTTGGAAAAAAAGAAAAAAAAACCCTATGTCCATCAGGTCTTCTGTTTGTAAAAATCCAAGCAAGTAAAACTATGCCTCCCAGATATAATTAGGAGAATCAACCACCCAAGATTGCCATTTTATAACCTTGCAAATGGTCATTTTTCATTGAGAGGCGATCGTTGACGTTGTCAATTGTTGCAAATGTCAATTTCTGAGTGTAAACTCGTTTGCCCGCAGTTTTGCAGTTCAACAATAATTGCAGTCAAAGTCTTTAAGAAAAGAAATCTTACATTTTGTACATCAATGTCTAGTGTACCAGTTTTGTCCAGTTTCGGGTGGTAGGTAGCTGTAAAATATCAGATCAGAATCGCTTAATTTGACATGCCCGCTCGCAGAACGATCCTGCCAAAGGGAATCCCAGTTCGAGGATTTCCCCACCATAATGATGACGTCAGCAATTTTGCGAACATGGCGTTCGGCGACAATGGAAAGCATGGTCGTGTCGAGCAGGGACTTTGACTAGCCATGCAGGACAATTGTCATTGCAAGTTTGACGAATAAAACGGATATTTTTCAGGTTTGAAATAGCATGAACATCCTCCGCTCTAAAACAGTGGAAAACTGTCGACAGTTAAATTTTCCAGTATAAAATGTCACCGGACAAAATGACCGGGTGTGAGTGATTTGTGCCTGCCAAAGCTCCATTCGGTGTCGGACATTGTCCGTGACCGGCCCGTTATTTCCAGGCTTGCATTGTTGCAGTAAGCCAGTGAGGAGTCGGGGATTTATATAGCAATGAGTGAATTGCCGACATCTACAGCGTCCAACCAATGTGAAATACATGTAATTGTGAAGCATCAACTATTTCGAAACTGATCACATTATAGGAAAGATGCAAAACAAACAACGAGCCACACCTACAGTATATATGGTATAGAAGTTTCATGCATCTGCCTTCAGTAGTTTTCAAGATATGGAGTGAACAAAAATTGGACAGACAGATAAGCACATTTTGCACGGACCCATGCAAGCACTAGCTCACACCAAAACCTAATTAGATCATAAGGCCATTTCAATGAAGCTTCCATCCAAGTTTGGTGAAATTTCATCCAGTAGTTCTCCACATATCTTGTAGACAAGAGTAGTCCTGTACATACAAAGCTGGACATCAGAAACAGATGGATGCACGCAAACAAACCAAAACCTAATCAGATGAAGAGGCCATCACGATGAAGCTTCCATCCAAGTTCGGGGAAATTCCGTCCAGTAGTTCTCCAGATATCTTACAGACAAGGCCTGTCAATACATGTATAAGTAGATGGACAGGCAGACAGACAACGCATGCATGCATACCGAAACCTAATCAGATGAGCCCATTGCAATGAAGCTTCCACCCAAGTTTGGCGAAATTCCGTGGGGTAGTTCTCCAGATATCTTGCAGACAAGGCTTGTATATACATGCACAAGTAGATGGACGGACGGATGGACACGAACGAACGCTCGCACACACACACCAAAACCTAATCAGACGAGGGGCTATCCCAATGAAGCTTCCATCCAAGTTTGGTGAAATTCCGTCGAGTAGTTCTCCAGATATCTTGCAGACAAGGTCTGTATATACATGAACAATTAGATGGACGGACGGACGATGGACATGGATAAATGCACACACACACCCAAACCTAATCAAATGAGGGGGCTATCCCAATGAACCTTCCATCCAAGTTTGGTGAAATTCTGTCCAGTAGTTCTTCAGATATCTTGCAGAAAGGGCCTGTATACATATATATACATATACAAGTACATGAGCAGAGGGATGGAAACCGGACACGGATGAATGCATGCACACACACCAAAACATAATCAAATGAAGGGACTATCCCAATGAAGCTTCCATCCAAGTTTGGTAAAATTCTGTCCAGTAGTTCTCAGGATATCTTGCAGACAAGGCCCGTATACATGTACAAGTAGATGGACGGACACCGGACACGGATGAATGCACGCACACACACCAAAACCTAATCAAATGAGGGGGCTATCCCACTGAAGCTTCCATCCAAGTTTGGTGAAATTCCGTCCAGTAGTTCTCGAGATATCTTGCAGACATGGCCTGTATATACATTACAAGTAAATGGGCGGACGGACGGACACCGGACACGGATGAATGCACGAACACACATCAAAACGTAATCAAATGAGGGGGCTATCCCAATGAAGCTTCCATCCAAGTTTGGTGAAATTCCATCCAGTAGTTCTCAAGGTATCTTGCAGACAAGGCAAGGGGACGGACAGACATCCATCCATCCATCCATCCAGACAGACAGCATAGTTAGGGGAGACATAAGAATACCTGTTTCCGAGCAGTGAGTTGGGGAAGACATAAAAATACCTGTTTCCGAGCACTGACTCTTTGAAAAGTTATGGGAGAGGCCTTTTTTTAATATCTGGATTTAAGTTTGAAAGGGGTCTGGACTCAAACAAAATCGAAATAAATAGTTTAAGATACGTCTCACATATCATAAAATTGCAACTGGTAATCCGTAACAACCTACATATGAACAGGTATGAATGGGACTACAAACTTGCTGACTTACAAATTTGCTGTTTTGAGGCAATAAACAATAAGGTCATTTTAATAAAAGGCTTCTTAGATGTGAAAAAGTTCAGCAATTGGTTGGTAGGTAGTTTGGTAGGCATTAATTTTTTATTTTATTATTTTTGGCATATGCTACTTTGACAAAGTTCTTTCTCGAGGAAGATTTGAAATTGGTTATCAGTTAGTATACCCCTTAGCCATGATGTCGTTGATGTGATAACTCAGCCATTAGTACATAATAACAGCAATTGTTGAACTTTGAAGCAGACCACAACTGGAATCTACATGGCAGTGAACTCAAATTTTCAAATTAAAATAATAATTTGGTGATAATTGGGTTGAGGTACCTCAATCACCTAAATCTGATGAAAGGGGGCGAAAAACACCTAAGTCTGATGAAAAGGGGCGAAAAATCATCAGGATATGATGGGAAACATTTATTGTATAGGCCCTTAATATTGCACCAGGTATATTAAGCCTTCTTTAGTCTGATTGATAACAAAATGGCAGAGCAATTATTCTTTTCTAGTCACCCACACTTTAAGGACATGTAGCAGTGTTAAATATTTGAGTTAATTAATAATATTAACCCATTAGCAACTACAGCAGAACGTCACCAGCTAATGAACAAAGAAATACTAACTTGTTTGGTTACTAATTTCCAACTTTTGAAAAAAAAATGGAAATTAATAAATGCCTGTTATATCAATTATGTAGCTTACCATTTTAACTACAGGTTTACTCTTGATCTTCTTCGCTCTGTTAGCATACCGTAATGTGTTCGTCGTCTCCATCGTGTGGTTAGAGGATGGAGTCACACAGGCAATCTGAAATGGACAAAAAGATGTCAGAAATTCACACAGGCAATCTGAAACACAGGAAGGAAGCAATCAGAGATTGCTCAATTGTATGCCCCCCCTTCCACTTTAATCCGACACTGCCCCGCCATTGTTCTGTTCTTTATTGGTTGGTGGAGGCCTAATCTGGATAATTATAAAAATTCTGTTTCAGTCACTTTTTTGCCATGCCTCACATAATACATATTCCAAATATCAAGCAACAAGTGATAATACGATGCTTCGATGCAAGATCATGGTCGCCAGGGCTTTCGCCAAATCCGAAAATGTGACCTGGTTATGAGACCTACATTCCTTGGGAGTATATTGTGGTGAAATTATGAAGCGATCAGTGAATTTTGTACCCAATTCACTGTTTTTGGGGCAATTTCATACTTCAGGACCTATGTTGTCTGCTTTGGAATGTAGAATAACATATAATATAGCCATTTTCCTGGTTCAAATCAGTTATGGACTGAGATCCAGCTTGGACAAATAAATATATCCCATTCACTTAGGTTTAAACAAAGGGCCATAACTCTTGAAAATATAACCGAAAACAGAGAAACTTCACTGACCACATATCATGCGTATTTCATACTTGTTCATACAATATTAACCGAGATCCAGCCCTACAAATCCCAATTCACAAAGATTTGAAGAAAAAAGGGCCATAACTCTTGAAAATATAAGCGAAATGTGGAGAAACTTCACGCTGCACAACTACAGGGCACTGATCACATATCCTGCAAATTTCATAATTGTTCATACAATATTCACCGAGATCCAGCCCGGACAAGTTCCAATTCACAAAGATTTGAAGAAAAAAGGGCCATAACTCTTGAAAATATATGCGAAACGCGAAGAAACTTCACGCTGCACAACTACAAGGCACTAATCACATATCCTGCAAATTTCATAATTGTTCATACAATATTCACCGAGATCCAGCCCGGACAAGTTCCAATTCACAAAGATTTGAAGAAAAAAAGGGCCATAACTCTTGAAAATATATGCGAAACGCGGAGAAAATTCACGCTGCACAACTACAGGGCACTGACCACACATCCTGCAAATTTCATAATTGTCCATACAATATTAACCGAGATCCAGCCCGGACAAGTCCCAATTCACGGAGAATTCAGGAACAAAGCGCCATAACTCTTGAAAATATAAGCGAAACGTGGAGAAACTTTACGCTGCACAACTGTGGGTCATTGACCACATATCATGCAAATTTCATACTTGTCCATACAATATTAACCAAGGAAAAGGGCCATAACTCTTGAAAATTATACCGGAACTCGGAAAAAACTCCACGCTGCACAACTACGAGCCACTCGCCACAATCCATGCAAGTTTCGACCCTGTCCATCAAATATTAACCGAGATATTGCCCGGACAAGAAATTCGGACGGACAGACGGACAGACGGACGGACGGACAGTCGGACGGACAAAGCGATCGCTATATGCCCCCCCTCTAGTTAGAGGGGGGGCATAATTATCAGAAAGTCACAAAGGCAATCTGAAATGGTGAGAAAGTCACACAGGCAATCTGAAATGGTGAAAAAATGTCAGAAATTCACACAAGCAATCTGGAATGGTACGAACGATGGGAAAAATTGAGGCTATACAACCCCTAATAGTACCACTCACAACATAACAATGGATTGGACGGTACTTGTCAATGAGACAATGGAGAACAGTAGTATGTCTGGATACAACAATGAGTCTAGATGAGAGGCGCTTCACCAATAAAAAGGCCAGTTGAACAATTGAGTCCACCATGAAAAATCAACCATGTATATCAGGTTTATACTGTTCACCATGTCTCTTAGAAGTTGTTGAATCAAAGCTGGAATTTGAGAAAAAAAAATTCAATGGAGCTATGTAGATATTTCCCAGAGTTGAAAGATTATCAGAGCACACAAAAAATAAATTTGATTTCATGATAATGGGGGGTGGAAAGGACCAATTTTGATCCAGAAAACAAGATAGTCTTTGCATGAAATCAGAAGCTAGATCTCTTTTCATGATTTACTGATTCTCTGGATAGTGGGAATAAAACACAGGAAGGAAGCAATCAGAGATTGCTCAATTGTATGGCCCCCCTTCCACTTTAATCCGACACTGCCCCGCCATTGTTCTGTTCTTTATTGGTTGGTGGAGGCCTAATTGCGTAATTATAAAAATTCTGTTTCAGTCACTTTTTTGCCATGTCTCACATAATACATATTCCAAATATCAAGCAACAAGTGATAATACGATGCTTCGCTGCAAGATGGTCGCCAGGGCTTTCGCCAAATCCGAAAATGTGACCTGGTTATGAGACCTACATTCCTTGGGAGTATATTGTGGTGAAATTATGAAGCAATCAGTGAATGTACCCAATTCACTGTTTTTGGGGCAATTTCATACTTCAGGACCTATGTTGTCTGCTTTGGAATGTAGAATAACATATAATATAGCCATTTTCCTGGTTCAAATCAGTTATGGACCGAGATCCAGCTTGGACAAATAAATATATCCCATTCACTTAGGTTTAAACAAAGGGCCATAACTCTTGAAAATATAACCGAAAAGAGAGAAACTTCACGCTACACACCTATGGGTCACTGACCACATATCATGCAAATTTCATACTTGTTCATACAATATTAACCGAGATCCAGCCCTACAAATCCCAATTCACAAAGATTTGAAGAAAAAAGGGCCATAACTCTTGAAAATATAGGCGAAATGTGGAGAAACTTCACGCTGCACAACTACAGGGCACTGATCACATATCCTGCAAATTTCATAATTGTTCATACAATATTCACTGAGATCCAGCCCGGACAAGTTCCAATTCACAAAAATTTGAAGAAAAAAGGGCCATAACTCTTGAAAATATATGCGAAACGCGGAGAAACTTCACGCTGCACAACTACAGGGCACTGATCACATATCCTGCAAATTTCATAATTGTTCATACAATATTCACCGAGATCCAGCCCGGACAAGTTCCAATTCACAAAGATTTGAAGAAAAAAGGGCCATAACTCTTGAAAATATATGCGAAACGCGGAGAAAATTCACGCTGCACAACTACAGGGCACTGACCACACATCCTGCAAATTTCATAATTGTCCATACAATATTAACCGAGATCCAGCCCGGACAAGTCCCAATTCACGGAGAATTCAGGAACAAAGGGCCATAACTCTTGAAAATATAAGCGAAACGTGGAGAAACTTTACGCTGCACAACTGTGGGTCATTGACCACATATCATGCCAATTTCATACTTGTCCATACAATATTAACCAAGATCCAGCCCGGACAAGTCCCATTCACAGAGATTTCAGAAAAAGGGCCATAACTCTTGAAAATTATACCGGAACTCGGAAAAAACTCCACGCTGCACAACTACGAGCCACTCGCCACAATCCATGCAAGTTTCGACCCTGTCCATCAAATATTAACCGAGATATTGCCCGGACAAGAAATTCGGACGGACAGACGGACAGACGGACGGACGGACAGTCGGACGGACAAAGCGATCGCTATATGCCCCCCCTCTAGTTAGAGGGGGGGCATAATTATCAGAAAGTCACAAAGGCAATCTGAAATGGTGAGAAAGTCACACAGGCAATCTGAAATGGTGAAAAAATGTCAGAAATTCACACAAGCAATCTGGAATGGTACGAACGATGGGAAAAATTGAGGCTATACAACCCCTAATAGTACCACTCACAACATAACAATGGATTGGACGGTACTTGTCAATGAGACAATGGAGAACAGTAGTATGTCTGGATACAACAATGAGTCTAGATGAGAGGCGCTTCACCAATAAAAAGGCCAGTTGAACAATTGAGTCCACCATGAAAAATCAACCATGTATATCAGGTTTATACTGTTCACCATGTCTCTTAGAAGTTGTTGAATCAAAGCTGGAATTTGAGAAAAAAAAATTCAATGGAGCTATGTAGATATTTCCCAGAGTTGAAAGATTATCAGAGCACACAAAAAATAAATTTGATTTCATGATAATGGGGGGTGGAAAGGACCAATTTTGATCCAGAAAACAAGATAGTCTTTGCATGAAATCAGAAGCTAGATCTCTTTTCATGATTTACTGATTCTCTGGATAGTGGGAATAAAACACAGGAAGGAAGCAATCAGAGATTTGCTCAATTGTATGGCCCCCTTCCACTTTAATCCGACACTGCCCCGCCATTGTTCTGTTCTTTATTGGTTGGTGGAGGCCTAATTGCGTAATTATAAAAATTCTGTTTCAGTCACTTTTTTGCCATGTCTCACATAATACATATTCCAAATATCAAGCAACAAGTGATAATACGATGCTTCGATGCAAGATGGTCGCCAGGGCTTTCGCCAAATCCGAAAATGTGACCTGGTTATGAGACCTACATTCCTTGGGAGTATATTGTGGTGAAATTATGAAGCAATCAGTGAATGTACCCAATTCACTGTTTTTGGGGCAATTTCATACTTCAGGACCTATGTTGTCTGCTTTGGAATGTAGAATAACATATAATATAGCCATTTTCCTGGTTCAAATCAGTTATGGACCGAGATCCAGCTTGGACAAATAAATATATCCCATTCACTTAGGTTTAAACAAAGGGCCATAACTCTTGAAAATATAACCGAAAACAGAGAAACTTCACGCTACACACCTATGGGTCACTGACCACATATCATGCAAATTTCATACTTGTTCATACAATATTAACCGAGATCCAGCCCTACAAATCCCAATTCACAAAGATTTGAAGAAAAAAGGGCCATAACTCTTGAAAATATAGGCGAAATGTGGAGAAACTTCACGCTGCACAACTACAGGGCACTAATCACATATCCTGCAAATTTCATAATTGTTCATACAATATTCACCGAGATCCAGCCCGGACAAGTTCCAATTCACAAAGATTTGAAGAAAAAAGGGCCATAACTCTTGAAAATATATGCGAAACGCGGAGAAACTTCACGCTGCACAACTACAGGGCACTGATCACATATCCTGCAAATTTCATAATTGTTCATACAATATTCACCGAGATCCAGCCCGGACAAGTTCCAATTCACAAAGATTTGAAGAAAAAAGGGCCATAACTCTTGAAAATATATGCGAAACGCGGAGAAAATTCACGCTGCACAACTACAGGGCACTGACCACACATCCTGCAAATTTCATAATTGTCCATACAATATTAACCGAGATCCAGCCCGGACAAGTCCCAATTCACGGAGAATTCAGGAACAAAGGGCCATAACTCTTGAAAATATAAGCGAAACGTGGAGAAACTTTACGCTGCACAACTGTGGGTCATTGACCACATATCATGCAAATTTCATACTTGTCCATACAATATTAACCAAGATCCAGCCCGGACAAGTCCCATTCACAGAGATTTCAGAAAAAGGGCCATAACTCTTGAAAATTATACCGGAACTCGGAAAAAACTCCACGCTGCACAACTACGAGCCACTGGCCACATTCCATGCAAGTTTCGATCCTGTCCATCAAATATTAACCGAGATATTGCCCGGACAAGAAATTCAGACGGACAGACGGACGGACAAAGCGATCGCTATATGCCCCCCCTCTAGTTAGAGGGGGGGCATAACTAGCCAAACTGAGTTTCGTTATTGTCCATACTGTTGTGCAGAAATGTGGCTCTGAGATATCAGCCAAAACCTCTGAAATATAATAGCTGAGACAGGCAATATGGGTATCAATTGGACTGATGACCTACCATTAGTGTGACTCCATTCCCTCCTAAACTGTCAGCCAGTAATTTAGTGAGTTTGCTGTCCCTGTATGGTATGTGACCTTCTCTCCTCTTGGGATTGCCCAAACTTGATATACAATTACCTACAACATAAGTAAATCAGTATCCAATTAAATTACCTGTTGATAACTGTAACTAAGGCAATAGAGCACATGGAGTATACAGTCTATATAGTTATTAATACCTGGGGAAAGTATGGGAATACAGTTGTAGAATTTAGATAGTGATCGCTTGGTGCTCCACACCTAAAAAGATGTGTGATTAGTACTGTCAGAAATATCTGAACCACAACATACTGGTATTGAAAGGGAGTACATACAGTTCACAGCTATATATAAGTGACTGTATGCTCTACTAATCGTGCTAATTTGTCCAAAATATGACAGAACCTATTTACATATATATGTTATAGGTGTGTTATTTTTGACCGGATGATTTAAAATTCATGGCAAACAAAACCTGTCAAATCTGACAACTGATAAACTTTACAGATTGACCTTTTTCATAGTTCTAGTTTCCATGACTTTAGGGAGGGTTCCAGATGAATCCAGTATTACATGTACCAAGATAGGAATATTTGAAGGAAAGTGAATAAGAAGAGAAAATGATCACTGAAAAGAAAACAATTGTGCAAGAATTATTGGATAATCAGGCCTGCAACTGGCTTACAGTGAAAATATAGGAGGAAATTTGCAAAAATATAGGAGAAATATAGGAATTTTCTGAATAAAATATAGGAAAATATAGGAAATAAAGTAGTGTATGACAGGTCTGTAGTTTTCTGGTGTTTAATCAAATTACTTTCACTGAATGCGGTCACAGTTGTGGTCTTCCAGGTGACCTGTTCTGTTGTTTGATTCAGCATAGAGAGATTGAAAAGGTTTCATATTTGCCTAGCGAAGCCAGTCAATTTTTTTTTCTGAAATGTATTTCCTCATGTCAGTTTGACTCATTACAGAGCATTGATGAAAGTTTTCATGAGAAAAAGCCAAAATATAGGAAATATAGGAGGTTTTGAGTAAAATATAGGAAAATATAGGAATGACTCAAAAATATAGGGAAATATAGGAGGCACTTGAAGGCCTGGATAATGTGTTTTCCAATTTTTTTTGCATTGACAAACTTTCTTCGCAACATACTGGAAATTTTGCTTGACCATGGCTCCCATCTTGGAATAAAATCTCCACCCCCCCTCCCCCCCCCCCTCTGTTTGATACATTATCGTAATCATTTGAATTAGTATTGTATCAGAAAACTTCTTAGTTCGAATATTTTGGCTTTTTTCTTTACAATAAACTACATGTAGGACAGACAAAATCCTAGATCCTGATGACTGCCTAGTGTTAATCCTTGATTTTGAATATTAAGGGTCTATGCTGCCTCTTGTCAAAATATATCAAAAATTCTGATTGAATTTTACTATTTGACTCCTTTCTAAATGGTATTAGTATATATATGAATTTTACTGTTTGCCTGCTAGGATCCTCTTTAAACCTCTAAGCCTGAACACTGTCTGTAAAGCATTTATAGAGTATCAGGGTCTGCAATACACACGTTTGAATTGATCAGTTTTACTCCAACTTTTGATCAGATTTACCTGCTTTGGTATATGCCGGACATGACACTTTTGATCAGACAGATCAAAGTTTGATCAGACTGATAGCCGACTCGTTTCTCAGACTCAGCAGTTTTCTTACTTACCTAGGACTAATAGACTTTTGTTGATACTGTTGGATTCCAGTAGTGTCTCCCCAGTCTGAGAGTCTTTCTTACTTACCTAGGACTAATAGACTTTTGTTGATACTGTTGGATTCCAGTAGTGTCTCCCCAGTCTGAGAGTCTTTCTTACTTACCTAGGACTAATAGACTTTTGTTGATACTGTTGGATTCCAGTAGTGTCTCCCCAGTCTGAGAGTCTTTCTTACTTACCTAGGACTAATAGACTTGTGTTGATACTGTTGGATTCCAGTAGTGTCTCCCCAGTCAGAGAGTCTTTCTTACTTACCTAGGACTAATAGACTTTTGTTGATACTGTTGGATTCCAGTAGTGTCTCCCCAGTCTGAGAGTCTTTCTTACTTACCTAGGACTAATAGACTTTTGTTGATACTGTTGGATTCCAGTAGTGTCTCCCCAGTCTGAGAGTCTTTCACTTTCTCACTACCTACAATGACAGCAGAAGCTTCGGTCATTATATTGTACATGGGGGAAGAAGTCAATACACCTGATGAAATGTATACAGTTAATATTAACTTCAGTTATAGGCCTGTGTAACTTGTCAAATTAAACTTCAACTAGCATGTTTACACAAGAGGGGATTTCAGTATATGGACGAGTACTGGAGCCATCATCGGAGGGGCCTTTTTTTGGTGAGAGTTTGAGAAAATAATCTAGAAACTTTGACCGTGCATCCCATTGCCAACAGTTCCAATAGTCAGATAGCGGGTTGACATTTTGAGATAATAAGTTGAAATATTGAGGTAACAAGTCAAAACCTGTTGTAAGTTGAAATTTCAAGTTTTGATGGGAAGGTGGTGATAGCTTTTTTTGAAATGTTGAGATACTGAAGTCAATTCGTTTTCGAAATACGGTAAATTCTGTAAAAACTCAATGACAAGTGAAACTTCCCACAATGAAAACAGGGGCTGAATGAATTTATTAACTCTTTCCCCCATAGACTTGTGGGGAATTTTCTCTCTCTGACCCATAACAGATTTGTAATGGCGTAGCTCTTTAACCCATGGACTGATTTCAATTTTCACACGTTTCCAGCGATGTAAAATATCCCGTTTTATGTCCCATGTCATGTGGAAAAATATTTACCAATGGTCTCCCACAGGCCCATTCTACGTAATTTGTTCACGTTTTATATCAATATCAGCAACGTTTAATCTAAAAATAAGTAATCTTGCGAAAAAATGTTTTGTGTTTGCTTTCCATCTGTCGGAAATCACCAAAAAGGCGAAGAAATTGTCGCATTTTAGCTGCGTTTTGCAGCGTTCTGTTGTTGTTGTTCTGCTGCAATTCCTGTATTATCGCATACCATTGTAAAGCTTATTTTCCGTACATTCGGGATTTCGCAGTTACATCATGAGATGGCAGGTATAGAACGAGCTATAACTGAAAAAGTCCCATATACTTCCTTAAAGGAGAACGAAGGCTGGTAACAAGGTGAAGTAAAACAGCATCACTCATTGGCCCATGGTTGAGCGACCTTGAGCGACCTTTTCTGAGGCCCCGCGTGATTGGTGCAGTCGGTTTTTTGCGCGTGGTCGCCATGGCCAGGGGTCCACGAAACCGCCACGAAACACAGCGGGGCCAAAGAATGGCGGATAAATTTTAAAACGGGAGATCAACAGGTCCCGTGAAATGTTTATAATAAACTCAGATGGGCAGATTTGACGAGCTAGTCATCAAGGTTAGATACTTTGGTAGTTTATGCTCGCGTTACGTGAAATTTTCAGGAATATGGAAGCAGATTTTACTATTTCTCGAACGTTTATCTTAGATCATACCAAACTCATTTGGTGTTGAATCGCGCATTTTCTGTCAATTATTTTTCTTCCTCTCCTGATTTCATTTTACCCGTATTACAAAACAAACCAACAGTATAATAGTCAGATTTATTTAAATTTTGGCTTTCTGAAAATGTATAGTTTTAATAATGTTTCACTCAAAGTAAACGCGAAAAAATTGCAAAGTAATCCATAACATGGGAACTCAGTGACACGTCAAAATGCGTCTTCATGGGTTTGGCGAACATCCGTCAAAATGCGTCTTCATGGGTTAGGCGAACATGCGTCAAAACCCGCTTATATGGGGGAAAGAGTTAATCTAGGAAATTGACAAAATGGTCAAATTTCATGCAGATAATCAATTTATTTCTTCATTATTTTAAAGATTTTAGAATGTTTAGAGAGGGCATTCATTAGAATGACTGATTGAAGTTTGTCCCCAAATAGGAGTGATCAAATTTTAATGGGGTGATTGAAATATTAGAGGATTTACCATATAAAAATTTTAATTTGAGACACTATTGTGAAATTGAAATCTCAACATTCCAAAACAAATCTCATCATCTTCCTTTAACTAACTCAAATTTCGACTTAGTATTGAACAATTTTTTGACTTGCCACATCAACATTTCAATGAAAAATATTTCTCACCATGACCCCTAGATGCTTCTGTAGCAATAATTCATGCTTATTACATAGTATACATGTATATATCTAAACATTTACGAAATTTAAGATGACAGGTAATAATATAAAGTGACATGGCTATTGAATTATTGACACATTCAAGTACATAGAAAAGTGATCCTCCAAACTATACTTCATATTCAGCATGGATACATGTTCAATATTTATCCATAATAATGCTCTTAATTAATATGTATCACGACTACTGAATATACTACTGGCCTGCTAGATCCACAAATGACAGTTTTCCTCTCTTGGTGACGTACAGATTGTCATCGTCGGGGTAGTTCACGTCCGAGTCTAAGTTCAATGTCAACATGCTGTGGCTGCGACTTGAGAATTCGTTCTGAGATTGTGAGCCAGTCTGTCGATTCCTGAGACCTGTAACACATCAAGGTGTCATATATAACAGTAAGATAATTGGAAATTTAGTCATGTTATTAACTATACAGGGAGTGAATTATTGGGTCTGTCACTGCAATCGTACATTTGTCCGTCCATTATATAATTTATTATGTCGACCTTCCCATGCAAGCTCGTCATTCTGTGACAATGGGCGGTTTCACATTTAATATGAAGACAAATATTTTTTTAATCCGTATTAAATAATCCAAACTGAAGTCAAGTGGCACATATTGTAATCATAGAATGAATATATTAGATATAAGATATTAGAATTTTTTTTTTAATTAAATACATGCATATGGTATATGTATTATATATTACGTAATTGAATTGGGCAATAACCTGGGGTGCTGTATACATGTACAGTGGAAAGTCTTTATAATGCTGTTATAGGGCGACCAAATTTGAACCAGATTATCAGCCTCATAAAAGGTCACCATAGCACCTGTCTTCTATACTATTAAAGGAGTTGTATGTCCAACATGGAGGGGGAGGAAAGGGGACATAATTTGCGGGGAGGAAGGAAGCAGTTGGATGAGTAAAGTATACTAAAATACTAATCAATGAGGAATCCATCGAATATATCCATCAATGGAGAAGCCACAAAATATACCAATCAATGGAGAAGCCATCCAATGTACCAATCAATGGAGAAGCCACAAAATGTACCAATCAATGGAGAGGCCACAAAATGTACCAATCAATGGAGAAGCCATACAATGTACCAATCAATGGAGAAGCCACAAAATGTACCAACCAATGGAGAAGCCATCCAATGTACCAATCAATGGAGAAGCCATCCAATGTATCAATCAATGGAGAAGCCATCCAATGTACCAATCAATGGAGAAGCCATCCAATGTACCAATCAATGGAGAAGCCATCCAATGTACCAACCAATGGAGAAGCCACAAAATGTACCAATCAATGGAGAAGCCACCCAATGTACCAATCAATGGAGAAGCCATCCAATGTACCAATCAATGGAGAAGCCATCCAATGTACCAATCAATGGAGAGGCCACAAAATGTACCAATCAATGGAGAAGCCATACAATGTACCAATCAATGGAGAAGCCACAAAATGTACCAACCAATGGAGAAGCCACAAAATGTACCAATCAATGGAGAAGCCATCCAATGTACCAACCAATGGAGAAGCCACAAAATGTACCAATCAATGGAGAAGCCATCCAATGTACCAATCAATGGAGAAGCCATCCAATGTATCAATCAATGGAGAAGCCATCCAATGTACCAATCAATGGAGAAGCCATCCAATGTACCAATCAATGGAGAAGCCATCCAATGTACCAACCAATGGAGAAGCCACAAATGTACCAATCAATGGAGAAGCCACCCAATGTACCAAATCATCTAATGTACCAATCAATGGAGAAACCATCCAATGTACCAATCAATGGAGAAGCCACCCAATGTACCAATCAATGGAGAAGCCATCCAATGTATCAATCAATGGAGAAGCCATCCAATGTACCAATCAATGGAGAAGCCATCCAATGTACCAATCAATGGAGAAGTCATCTAATGTACCAATCAATGGAGAAACCATCCAATGTACCAATCAATGGAGAAGCCATCCAATGTACCAATCAATGGAGAAGCCATCCAATGTATCAATCAATGGAGAAGCCATCCAATGTACCAATCAATGGAGAAGCCATCCAATGTACCAATCAATGGAGAAGTCATCTAATGTACCAATCAATGGAGAAACCATCCAATGTACCAATCAATGGAGAAGCCATCCAATGTACCAATCAATGGAGAAGCCATCCAATGTATCAATCAATGGAGAAGCCATCCAATGTACCAATCAATGGAGAAGCCATCCAATGTACCAATCAATGGAGAAGCCATCCAATGTACCAACCAATGGAGAAGCCACAAAATGTACCAATCAATAGAGAAGCCATCCAATGTACCAATCAATGGAGAAGTCATCCAATGTACCAACCAATGGAGCAGCCACAAAATGTACCAATCAATAGAGAAGCCATCCAATGTACCAATCAATGGAGAAGCCACAAAATGTACCAATCAATGGAGAAGCCATCCAATGTACCAATCAATGGAGAAGCCACAAAATGCACCAACCAATGGAGAAGCCATCCAATGTACCAATCAATGGAGAAGCCACAAAATGTACCAATCAATAGAGAAGCCATCCAATGTACCAATCAATGGAGAAGCCACAAAACGTACCAATCAATGGAGAAGCCATCCAATGTACCAATCAATGGAGAAGCCATCTAATGTACCAATCAATGGAGAAGCCACAAGATGTACCAATCAATAGAGAAGCCATCCAATGTACCAATCAATGGAGAAGCCACAAAATATACCAATCAATGGAGAAGCCACAAAATGTACCAATCAATGGAGAAGCCATCCAATGTACCAATCAATGGAGAAGCCATCTAATGTACCAATCAATGGAGAAGCCACAAAATGTACCAATCAATAGAGAAGCCATCGAATGTACCAATCAATGGAGAAGTCATCTAATGTACCAATCAATGGAGAAGTCACCTAATGTACCAATCAATGGAGAAGCCACCTAATGTACCAATCAATAGAGAAGTCATCTAATGTACCAATCAATGGAGAAGCCATCTAATGTACCAATCAATGGAGAAGCCATCTAATGTACCAATCAATGGAGAAGCCACAAAATGTACCAATCAATGGAGAAGCCATCCAATGTACCAATCAATGGAGAAGCCATCTAATGTACCAATCAATGGAGAAGCCATCCAATGTACCAATCAATGGAGAAGCCATCCAATGTACCAATCAATGGAGAAGCCATCCAATGTACCAATCAATGGAGAAGCCATCCAATGTACCAATCAATGGAGAAGCCATCCAATGTACCAATCAATGGAGAAGCCATCCAATGTACCAATCAATGGAGAAGCCATCTAATGTACCAATCAATGGAGAAGCCACAAAATGTACCAATCAATAGAGAAGCCATCTAATGTACCAATCAATGGAGAAGCCATCCAATGTACCAATCAATGGAGAAGCCATCTAATGTACCAATCAATGGAGAAACCATCCAATGTACCAATCAATGGAGAAGTCATCTAATGTACCAATCAATAGAGAAGCCATCTAATGTATCAATCAATGGAGAAGTCATCTAATGTACCAATCAATGGGGAAGCCATCCAATGTACCAATCAATGGAGAAGCCATCTAATGTACCAATCAATGGAGAAGCCACAACATGTACCAATCAATAGAGAAGCCATCTAATGTACCAATCAATGGAGAAGTCATCTAATGTACCAATCAATGGAGAAGTCATCTAATGTACCAATCAATGGAGAAGCCATCTAATGTACCAATCAATGGAGAAGCCACAAAATATACCAATCAATGGAGAAGCCATCCAATGTACCAATCAATGGAGAAGCCATCCAATGTACCAATCAATGGAGAAGCCATCTAATGTACCAATCAATGGAGAAGCCATCTAATGTACCAATCAATGGAGAAGGCACAAAATGTACAAATCAATGGAGAAGCCATCTAATGTACCAATCAATGGAGAAGCCACAAAATGTACCAATCAATGGAGAAGCCATCTAATGTACTATCAATGGAGAAGTCATCCAATGTACCAATCAATGGAGAAGTCATCTAATGTACCAATCAATGGAGAAGCCATCCAATGTACCAATCAATGGAGAAGCCATCCAATGTACCAATCAATGGAGAAGCCATCTAATGTACCAATCAATGGAGAAGCCATCTAATGTACCAATCAATGGAGAAGCCATCTAATGTACCAATCAATGGAGAAGCCATCTAATGTACCAATCAATGGAGAAGCCATCTAATGTACCAATCAATGGAGAAGTCATCTAATGTACCAATCAATGGTGAAGCCATCTGATGTACCAATCAATGGAGAAGTCATCTAATGTACCAATCAATGGAGAAGCCATGTAATGTACCAATCAATGGAGAAGCCATTCAATCTACCAATCTATGGAGAAGCCATCTAATGTACCAATCAATGATGATGCCATCTAATGTACCAATCAATGGAGAAGTCATCTAATGTACCGATCAATGGAGAAGCCATCTAATGTACCAATCAATGGAGAAGTCATCTAATGTACCAATCAATGGAGAAGCCATCTAATGTACCAATCAATGGAGAAGTCATCTAATGTACCAATCAATGGAGAAGCCATTCAATCTACCAATCTATGGAGAAGCCATCTAATGTACCAATCAATGGAGAAGCCATCTAATGTACCAATCAATGGAGAAGTCATCCAATGTACCAATCAATGGAGAAGCCATCTAATGTACCAATCAATGGAGAAGTCATCTAATGTACCAATCAATGGAGAAGCCATCTAATGTACCAATCAATGGAGAAGTCATCTAATGTACCAATCGATGGAGAAGGCAACCAATGTACCAATCAATGGAGAAGCCATCTAATGTACCAATCAATGGAGAAGCCATCTAATGTACCAATCAATGGAGAAGCCATTCAATCTACTAATCTATGGAGAAGTGATGCCAGCCAATGTACTACTCAACGGAGGAGCCACCCGATGTACCAATCAATGGAGAAGCCATTCAATCTACCAATCTATGGAGTAGCCACCCAATGTACTAATCAACAGAGAAGCCATCCAAAGTACCAATCAATGGAGAAGTGATCCACTGTACTAATCAACACAGAAGCGATTCAATGGGGAAGACCGGGATGCTTCCATTATCCGTTATTGTTAAAATGCGGATGGTTTCATTAGGTTGGCTAAAGTTACTAGAAGGGGAAGGCAAAATCTCTACCATTTTATATAAGTTACTTTTCCAACTAAGGCCCGATTCGCCATGGCTATCAAAAGTGAGAAATATATTAGAAAATTCTGGCTTTAATGATGTCTGGGTAGCGCAGGGAGGGATTAACAAACAGTACTTCATCAGAGTTTTAGAAAGACGACTGAAGGATCAATTTATTCAAAATTGGAATGCTGCTGTACATGATTCGTCAAGGGGAAAGCTGTATAGTTTGTATAAGGAGATCCCATGTTTTGAAGATTACTTGGATATTCTGCTTGAAAAGAATCGTAAAATTATTGCAAAATTTCGTACCGCCAACCATAAATTACCAATTGAAACCGGTCATTGGAAAAACATCCCTGTAAATGAGAGGTTCTGCCAACACTGCCAAAGAGATGTATTAGGAGATGAGATCCATTTCCTGTTATTAAGTCCAGCGTTTCAGACCCTTAGACAAAAGTATTTACCACACTTTGTTGAAAAAAGTAATATTGTTCCGAAAGAGCAGATATTTAGACAAGTCTTGATGAATACCAACAAAGACGTACTGATGAGTTTGTCTATGTATGTCAAATTAGCATCAGTATATATATATATATGTTTGTGGGGGTGTACGAGGGGGGGGGGGTGTAATTCTTGGTCGAAAATTTATCACTGACATATTAGTTAATGCCAAAACTATGTATAGTACTATACAGTCATGGAATTCTATCCATAGAGTATATACTGTTGGATATTGTAACTTTTTCCCGTCATCTCTGTGTTGATTTTACACTGTACCTCGCGTGCCACCTTGTGGCTTCTGAGAGAATAAACAGTATTCAGTATTCAATGTTCCAATCCATGGAAAAGCCACCCAATGTACCAATCAATGGGAAAGCCGCCCAATATAATAACACAGCAAGGAAGCAATCAGAGATTGCTCAATTGTATGCCCCCCTTCCGCTTTAATCTGACAATGCCCCGCCATTGTTCTGTTCTGTATTGATCTGTGGAGGCCTAAATTGGATAATTACAAAAATTCTGTTTCAGTCACTTTTTTCGGCATGCCTCGCATAATACATATTCCAAGTATCAACCAACAAGTAATAATACAATGTTTTGATGCAAGATGGTCGCCCGGGTGCTTTCGCCAAATCCGAAAATGTGACCTGGTTATGAGACATTCCTTGAGAGTATATTGAGGTGAAATTATGAAGCAATCGTGAACTTTTAATTTTGCACCCAATTCACTCTTTTGGGGCAATTTCATACTTCAGGACCTATGTGGTCTGCTTTGGAATGTAGAATACCAATTTCATACCCATTTTCCCAGTCCAAATCGGTTATGGACTGAGATCCAGCCTGGACAAATAAATATATCCCATTCACTTAGGTTTGATGAACAAAGGGCCATAACTCTTGAAAATATAACCGAAAGCAGAGAAACTTCACGCTGCACAACTATGGGGCATTGACCACATATCATGCAAATTCCATACTTGTCCATACAATATTAACTGAGATCCAGCCCGGACAAGTCCCAACTCACAAAGATTTCAAGAACAAAAGGGCCATAACTCTTGAAAATATACGCGAAATGCGGAGAAACTTCACGCTGCACAACTACAGGGCACTGACCACATATCCTGCAAATTCCATACTTGTCCATACAATATTAACCGAGATCCAGCCCGGACAAGTTCCAATTCACAAAGACTTGATGAACAAAGGGCCATAACTCTTCAAAATATATATACGCGAAACGCGAAGAAACTTCACGCTGCACAACTACAGGGCACTGACCACATACCCTGCAAATTTCATAATTGTCCATACAATATTAACCAAGATCCAGCCCGGACAAATCCCATTCACAGAGATTTCAGAAAAAGGGCCATAACTCTTGAAAATTATACCGGAACTCGGAAAAAAAACTCCACGCTGCACAACTACGAGGCACTGGCCACATTCCATGCAAGTTTCAATCCTGTCCATCAAATATTAACCGAGATATCGCGCGGACAAGAAATTCGGACGGACAGACGGATGGATGGACAGACGGACGGACAAAGCGATCACTATATGCCCCCCCTCTAATTAGAGCGGGGGCATAATTAGTGGAGAAGCCACCCAATGTACCAATCCATGGGAAAGCCACCCAATGTATTATGGAAAAGTCACCCAATGTACCAGTAATAGCCACCCAATGTATCAATCCATATCAAAGCCACCCAATGTAATAATGGGTGGAGAAGCCACCCAATGCACCAATCCATGGGAAAGCCACCCAATGTAACATGGAAAAGCCACGCAATGTACCAATCCATGAAAAAGCCACCAATGTACCATGAAAAAGACATTCTATGTACCAATCAATAGGGCAACCATCCAATATACTAATCAATGGAGAAGCCATCCAATATACTAATCAATGGAGAAGCCACCCAATATACTAATCAATGGAGAAGCCACCCAATGTACCAATCCATGGAAAAGCCACCCAACATACCAATCCATAGAAAAGCCACCCAATGTACCAAGCCATGGAAAAGCAACCCAATGTATCATGGAAAGTCACCCAATGTACCAATCAATAGAGAAGACCTAATATACTAATCAATGGAGAAGTCACCCAATGTACCATCGAATAGCCACCCAATGTACCAATCAATGGAAAAGCCACCCAATGTAATAATTGGTGAAGAAGCCACCCAAGGTACCAATTCATGGAAAAGCCACCCAATGTACCATGGAAAAGCTACCCAATGTACCAATCAATGAAGAAGCCACACAATGTACAGAATCCACCCAATACACTAATCAATGGAGAAGCCACTACAGGGTTTTAAGGCAGTTAAGTTCATATATTTGACACCCAGGATCAAATCACCCAATTTGGATTATTTAAGGGTCTGATTATTTAACTTTTTGATTTTAAAACCTAATAATGGTAATAAATCAGTCTTACATTTCTGAAATTCTTTTAACTTTCAATTTATATTCATATAAATGAAAAGTTAAATAATAATACAATTTTTAGTCTTCCTCAAACTTTATGAAATATATACCTCGCCTTGGAATTCTTTCAAAAGTGGTATTAATAAATGTCGGAGTATGAGAAAACAACCAACCAGTATTACTTTGGTAAATTGCCAATCTCAAATATGCTAAATAAATATTAATATATTTACATGGTTAAAATGGGTAACCATTAAATTACACTTTTCCTTCAATGTACATAGTTTTACAGGGTTAATTGTTAGCATATGCAATTTAATGGACTTTCAAGTTGTGATCATTAATTTTATGATCTTGACCAGTGATTGATTTACTGCTTTCATATAAACTACATGTATTTTGACATTCATTGAAGACATAAATGGCAAACGGCCATAAATATGTAAAACATTGTGACCTTGTGACAACATTTGAAAATTTGTACTTCTAAATGGTGATGTGTCGTGTGGAGGTCTTTATTGATCTGGCTTACTGCCAATCTATACATACACATCGACTCTATATACGAATTTAGTTTGGGGTCAGTAGATATACATACCAAAGTTTATAAAGACAAATATTATAATTGGATTTAGTTTGTACACATACTCAATTAATTGCTGCATTGTATTCCAGTGTATAATGGTAACATGCAGGCAATGATGCATGGTAAGGTATGTTATAGCAAGAAAATATTACCTATGTGCTACATACATTGTACACCTATAGTCTGTCCATTTTAATTAATTGTCTACTTTGGAGCTTGTCAAAAATGAGTAGTTAACTCTGCATAAATTTGCTTTTTTGCATCATGTAGAACAAACTGAACTCTACAAAATGACCACCATTACTCCTTGATATCGATGATATCACGCTTGAAATAACTTTGCACTTCTCTCCATATAAAACTCTAGTCGAGTTGTTTATGTACCGGGCCTCAATTACATATATATGTAAGAGTAGACTTCATAATATATTCATGTTTACTAGCACAAAGATCAACAATGCTGCGTATGTTCATAGAGGGGTGTGCGGTTTATCATTCGGCAATTTCACTGGGCATGGGATAAAAGCAACATTTCCACGGACTGACTGTTATTACTTTATACGGCATCAATGCCCATCAATGATCAATGAGCATCAATACATTATGACGTCTTCCTATGTAATTGAGGCTGGGTACATGAAACAACTGTACTGGAGTTTAAATTATGAAGTTATCGATATCATGGGGAAAATGGTAGTTACTTTGTAGATTTCAGTTTGTTTAACATGCCAGAAACAGAAAATTTATGCAGAGATTACTATTTTTTTTGGACAAGCTCCAAAGTAGACTACTAATTGAAATGGACAGACTCCAACCAATGTGACATGTATACCTCTCAGAGAATCAAAAGTGCATAAAGAAACGAAAATGTTTGTTAGTATATGTAATATATAACATATGTCACCTAAAGTTTTCTAA
>JAVTVY010011449.1:0-49951 GCA_036873755.1 Hanleya hanleyi
AGTGCTGGCGATTAGGTGCCTGACTCTGGGGTCGATGGTTCGAATCCCGCACGGGACTCGACCAAATTTTCAGCACTAGAATTTGTGCTATTCTAATATAGTGTTATCCCAAAATAACGAAAATACTGTTATACGATCACTTTCTAAATGATAAAAATATATCTATTCAGCTGTGGGAGCTGTGTCATTACGATCATCAGAGGGGTACTGTATGTTCGCTTTCAAGACTACCGATCTGCTACCTCCTTTATTAAAGATGTTTACAAGATCAATGTAATTTCTTTCTTGCAGAAGGAGGAGTTTGAATAAATTAACAGTGGCCCACGAAGGACCTTGTGGTAGGCATACATACTATTATTCACCACCATAGATCGAAGAAGTAGTCCGATGTGTGATTTGATGTATAAAATCGTAAAACGTGATTTGTTCTTGAAAAGAGAGTAGGCAAAACGAAATCTTGTTAATAATTCCTGAATATCTGATAACGAATTGGAAATTCAATGAAAAAGGATTGATCCATAATGTTGATATGAGAAGATTCAGCTCAGCACGGATTTCCTTTAAGTCAACGTTCACTGAAAGGAACATCTGCTCGGTTGGTATACGGTAGCCATTTGTTGGCAATGCTTGAAGTTTTACATTAATGCATATCACTTCACATAAGAGAAATTCCTTTATATGTAGGGTTCCAATCCAGTATGGCTGGAAGTGGAAGCGCATTATGATTGGTATTTTATCATTTTTAACTTTCCGCCACATTGCGGGCGTTCTGTTTCTGTGACACCATTGTAGCGATGAAATATATAATATAAATATGGTAATAAGGACCTAAGGATTCTAATATTCCACGATTGAGACCAAGTCGCCGAATGCAAAATAATAGTAGTCCTGGTCTAGATGGTTTTAGCGTTGAATTTTTCAAGTTTTATTTTTTGGAAACCGAAGTGCTATTACCAATTTCGTCAGTGTTGTTTCATGTTTTTAAGTATGTTAATACTGATTTTTTTTTACTTTCGATCTTGCCCCGTGGTCCTCATATAACCGACGAGATGGTACCCATATATTTATTAATTGCTTGGAACCCGTTATTGTCGATTGCGGCCATATGCTTTGCTTCATGTCCGTTTTGATTTGATATTGCTAGTGTGATACGACAGGTTTTTAGATTCTTAAAGCAGAAATCCCTTGTGGACACTGGCTGTTCAGGACCTGACGCCTATATTGGTATGTTCTGTGCAAGATATAGGAGAACCAATTCTATTCTTTCACCTGGGTAGATAAGCAATTGTAGATCGATGGTTACAGGTAAATCATCGCGATGTATTCTCTTGTTCAACAGAGGAAGCCGTGCCGTTAAATTCAGAGACTACAGCATGTAGCTTCATGTGTCACTTCTCGCTGGTGCCCGTCTGTGGTACTGACGGACACACCTACCTGAATGAATGTGATCTTAAACAGATCTCTTGCAAGTAAGTTTCAGATCCTATCTCAATTAATTAATATTATATCAACGCTTCCCAGTTTACTTGCCGATTAATGCGATCGTCCACCAATCAAAAGCTTCAACCTTGAATACATTTTATTATATTGAAGACCGGCCTTTTTATTTTGCGTTGGTTCATGGAGTTAAATAAGGAGGAGAGAGCACTCGGCCAGCCGCGGGTCGCTGATCCGTGAGGTCGCCCGCAGAGCTATTGTATTCTGAATGGCCGTCAGTCACGATCTGTCCGTTTGATGTTCAATGTATGATTCCGCCGACCGAGTCGTTGGTTCTTATTAGCCGCAGAAAAACATCAACGGAAGTTGAAATTAAAAATGCGCAGTAGTTCTACGTAAAAATAAGGATGCATTAATTATGCGCAATACAAATATTAGGCAATTTGAAGTCATACTGAATATGAGCATATTTCATTAATCAGAATATGACCATTCGTAGCTTAGGTACAGGACTTTGGAATCATACTGTCGTTTTGTATATTTTATCGTTTTTCTACAACTTCCGCATTTCTCAACAAGACAAAAATTTGCAGGGAACTTGGTATAAGTACAGCGAATGTGGAAACGAATAGCACATGAGGGTCCGGTTGGACTAGCTAAAAATATAAACGATAGAAAAATTCTCAAAAACCCCATTTAAAATACATGGGCAATTTTGCCACAAACAGAAAATACATCATTTTCACTGCCGAATTAACAGAGTTTCCGCATTTCAAAAATGACACATTTTGTGCTTGCGTTCAAGATCAAATAAAAGAGTACATATCAGTCTTTACCATTTTAGGGACCGGAACCCTGAATTTGGATAAAATGCAATATTGTAAACACTAGATTGGCCTTTTTTCGCTTTTGCGCTGCCTCAAAGCTATTAACTAATGAGTCAGCCAAGGCCGTTTTACCCCCTGCGTGCTAATCGCTAATTGATCTTCAATACTTGTGTATTGAAGTTCACTTCTGGCCCGACGGGGTCCTTGGCGGGCATCGGTATTAAAGCTATTATATAGGCTGACGAATATTAACAGTTCATTTTATTCTAATTACGTTATACCATGGAGTTAAATAAGACTTATTTAACTCCATGGTTATGCTAACTTAAAAAGCTTGAGATCTAAAATAAACAATCTCGTTAACGAAAACGAGGAATGGTTCCCTGGTGAGTAAAAATAATTTCTACCCAATTATTGAGGCAAAAAGAGGATTTGAGAACGGGAAGCATAATAAACACATCCTGTATCTATTACAAATGAATATGGCCTCTATATTGTATACGGTGAGCGTGTGCTGCTAAAATTTTGATATATAAGAGCTGAAAATACATGTTCGACAACTTATTTACGAAATTTTCTGACCAAGAGCAACACCTTCAGCACAACGAAGATAATCTTTCTCACGGCAGAAAAATGGACCTGCATGTGGAACAACTTCGGTTAGCCTGTCGCTTGTGTGCGGGGACCGAAAGCTTGTATCCTTTCGATAGAAACCCGGTTCCGAAACACAAATTCAAGAAACAAATTATTTTATGAAGACCTGAGTGAGAACTGTCAAGGCGTGCTAATGTGTCAGTCTTCCTTTGTGAGTTCATCACCTCTCACGGATTCCACTTAATCTCGCACATTCGAATTGAATAATCTCTGTTTGCCGGCATGATCTGAAACAATGGTTCTTTCATAATTTGAGAACGGTACGTGTGATGATACACGCATATAACCTCATCATATGAAACATGTTTTCAGCAAGTGTCAAGCTGGAAAAATTTAAAATCCTAATATAATTTATAATAGAAACGATGTAAGTGATGTGCCTATCACTGTTGGGTCAAAGTGATCTCTCTTTCCCTCCATGGTCAAACTCAACACTTACCGGCGGCGTGCACAGCGGGCGGCTAAGTACCAATTCACATTTCCAATACACTCAACTTCAATCTGATTAAAACTCAGACTTAATAAACCGCTCCTCTTTCGGACATGTCGCTGATTAAGATCTGGGACAGTTCCTATCTTAAATCTGTCGCGCATGTCAGACTGGCGACCAATCACAGTCCAGCCTCAACAGGCGAAGAGCCTTTATCGGCGCTTTCCATTTGGAGGCAAGGCCAGCATTGCTCCGGTATAGTAAATGGAAGTGCACAATCAAGCATTGCCAGCGGCCACGCCGACTACGCGAAATGGAAAGCGTCCTATACCGGTATTCAGTGGCGGCCAAGGGCGAGATCTAAAATTATGGTGTGTTGGCGTGTCCGCATTAAAGCAAGAGCGACTGCAGGTGCTCTCTTGCATGCTACGTAAAAGACACTGTATAGCCGTTCTTCTTACCGGCTACGGGAAATCTTTATGTTGCCGAGTGTACGGACGAGACGCAGAAAAATCCCCGCCTGAAGGCTGAAGCTTCAGGCGGGGCTGTCGACTCAGTCCATGAGCGATCACCGAAGATATTATTTGCTCTCCGTTGCTCTCTTCAATGACAGACCAGGTGAAAAGATCAAGGGATATTTCTTGCACTGCTGGATATATAGGTACGGTTATTTGTTTCATAAAATCAGTTCATAACTGCATCGCAACAAGAACGGAGATTAGCCGTCACGCTATAATACGAGGCGTCTCATTGGGCGACTATTTGACCCGGAAACTATTCGATTCGGAGTTCATCTGACGGATTTGTTATAGGAACTATCCCAGATCTTAATCAGCGACATGTCCGAAAGAGGAGCGGTTTATTAAGTCTGAGTTTTAATCAGATTGACTCAACTTATAATAGCTTTGATGACGTCGATGGGGCGCATGCGCGGGAACCCGACAACTACCGAACATGACCGAACCTGCTTTAATCTCCCAAATACACACAGGCTAATCCGACGAATCCCTGCTGTGGCGGAATCGTACATTGAACACTTTGATCTGACCGAGTGCTCTCTCCTCCTTATTTAATTCCATGGTTGGTTCAGCCAAATTCACAGCATTGTGATGGGATTATAGACCGCGAGGCTCCACGTGTTTCTGGTGCTGATTCAGCTGAAAATTCTTTAGAAAGAGTCATTGAACGGCGGAGATCTGTAAGGATCTCACAAACGACATGTAAATAATGGGCAGCGTTAGTGGTCTTGTTATAACGCTCGCTGTAACGAATAACTAAAAAAGTTTTGAATCAATGTGGTATTTAGGATCGAAGGTAAAAGTCTGTAATTATAATCTATGGAAGCATATTTTCCCGTGGTTGATGGTTAGCTGTACTGAATGTCGGATCTGCCCCATATTTTGAATCACAGCTGTTCTCTTTACTCGCGCTGACATATATCTTAGACACAACGGAAGTAACAGCGGCTCTAAAGAAAGGATCAGCTGTTCTATCAATTACAGTCCCGTGATCGCCACCCGCGCAACTGGGGGATTTTTAACCTATAGGTCTCAATGGAGCGTAACAGGTTTTTCCTAAAAATCTTCTCTCATACCTGAGATAAATTTCTACAACTTGGCGAAGTAAAAGATATTACATCCGTTCAAATTATGTGTTAAAATCAGAGCTGAACTAGCCGTTTTCGAAGTTTTTTTCATTTACTTCTGTGTTAAAATTAGACTTTTCAGAGGGAGGAAAATCCCCCCAGTGGCCAAGTTACGTGTCGGTCTGTACATGCCCTAGCTCAGATCAAGTTATCTTAATATTTCTCTGAAATTATAAAAACAATATTATACATATACAACAATCCTCCGGTGCGAGCATTATTTAAAATTGAGATATTCGGTTCATTCAATTCCATACTATATTCAGCCAGGCGCATCTCGCTTAACTTCACCGCTATTGTTGAATATGACAAATTGGGATTACATGTATCAACATAATGTACAACTTTAACTGCTCAGTGATTCAGATGTTAATTAAAAACACGAGATGGAAGGTGAATTATTCACCTGTTTCATATATTACTGTACCGTTTGATTTCCTTAACTTGGACTATACTTTCAGGAGGAGGAGTCTCAACAAGCTGACTGTAGCCCATACTGGACCATGTGGTAAGTGTCCGTTAATTTGAGACAATAGGCCTAAACCCTGATGACGTTTATCCTTCTTTCATTCGTGTGATGAATTGTTATTAAATTTAATTATCAACGCACAGTACACAGGATACGCACAAGCGTGAAATCCTGTGTGTAACCCGACACACCAGCTCGGCTTTGCCAGTCCAGGGATTTCGCTTTGTCAGTTAAATTGATGTCATGTTACCAAGTGAGGTGGCGGGGTAATTGAATCATTGCATCATGGGATTGAAGTGGGATAAAACGTCATCAGCTTTAGGCCTTCAAGTCATATCATTCACATGAACGTCATTGTGTCAGCTAGAAAATCGTGCTTTTGCTCGACACATACGCAGATAGATGAGGTTGGCATAGTTCATTCAAATGAATAGAAAATTGTGGACCGGTAGTGGTTGCACTTCATGTTCACCCACAGAACTTCTAGTACAAGCAGTCTCTTTTTCTGTCACAGAGGTCAGGATACATATGATAGAACTAGTAAACTTGGCTCGACTTTAAAGGGAATGACTTTATTTGAGTCCCATGGCAGTGTGACTAACGTCACAGAATCTATACGAAGTAGGGTAGGCATTAGGACTGAGCTCTTGGAAATCCACCCTCCCCAAGTTGAAATCGTGCCTATATTAAGATGGGCACAGCCCAAGTCAGAATCACCAGAAATCAAAAGTAGGTCAGCTCAGAACTTGCTGGTAACAGTCCCCTAATGCACCTTCATGCAAAAATTAAAGGTTCTAATATCAGCGGTTCTCCTTATTTTGCCGACGAAAGGATTCGGATGGACTCACTGACTACCGGACAATTTGCAGATGGTAGCCTACTTCGTAGGAAAAGATGAATTTTAAGGAAATTTAGAAAAAAATCGAATTAACTTTTTCTCCACTAATTTTCATAATTGATTGGAATTGTACGTAGACATCTACCATCCAATATCCCACAGGCCAGACAACTCTGACCCAGAAGTATGGCAAGCAGGGAAAAGAAAGACCCTTCCTGTTCACACTGGTCAGTGCAGCCAAGGTTCGCTGTGCATACACGTGTATGGGCAACAATTTTCTGCAAGTTGTATTGCCAGTCTTTTGTCCGGGATATTACCTTCTCAATGGGAGGGAGGTCTTACGCCCATGGTTTTACCGGTACGGATACCTTCCCGCCGGATGGGTCTTACACAAGATCTCACTTAGTGTAATATGGAAACCGTTCTACTCTTGGCTTTCAGAGTGTGACCTAGTATTTTGTCGGTACAGCGAGATTCCAGTCTGTGGTACCGACGGGAATACGTATGACAATGAGTGTGACCTGAAGAAGTCAGCTTGTCGGTAAGTGCCCTAACGGTACATCTTATTTAGAACTATATCTTTATAAAAATGAAGCGGGCCTTCTCTCTCGTCGACTTTACGACAAAAGAGATTACAAATTCGACATCGTAGACTATCCCTATCTGGAGAGTAATCTGCCAGAGGGTCCTGCATGTGGTATATACATATCTCGCCTGGTAGCATTTGCTATATTGTGTTTAAATGGAACTATTGTAATCAACGTCACAAGACATTATGCAGAAACTAGATCCTCGTGGTGTTCATATGAACAGTCACAATCAAAGTGTGACCAAAATATATCATACTCTAGATGATGACTTTACAACGAAAATCATATGGATTAAGAATACCGATCAGCGTTACGGATTTGATAATTTTGGAACATCATGTCATCATTGAAAACTGTTGACCGCTTCTCTCTTCCAGGAAGCTAACCTACTTTTCCGTATACTATGATTTATTCTTCTAATTTGGTGCTAATGCTATTATATGAACTCTAGGATACGATTAGGAAATTCAGGTACATATTAGAATAGGCATACTTAATTGTTGGTGATAATAGTAGCATATCAATGTCTAAACAAATCGAATTCATTATGAATAGCAGCTTCTTTGTATATTAGCTGGTGACGTGCTACTGTAGTTAATAACAGCATTTTCAAACCAAATACTTTATGTCTTGTCACTGAAAACGTGCCCCACATTGGGCGCCAATGCAAGGCCTGTTTGACCGGTCTTACGGATTGGACAAGGAAGTAAAAACATGACCAGAACAGAAGTGCTAGTAAGGCTCAACGAAGTAACTCGGACCTAATGGACGAAGGAAAAGTTCATGTAAATCAATGAAAATCTAATTATTGGGGTTATAGTTTTGTCAATTCAGTTTCATCCTAGCTCCGGTGAGGCTTTTGTTCTATATTACGCGAGTTCTCACGTAGTATAGAACAAGGCTACACCGGAGCTAGTTTCATCAGAGTATTTTACAAAAAAAGAAAGAAAAAAAAAGATTACCATTAATGGGGTGTCATTAATCAATATCAAAATCTACATTCTGTGTCAAAAAGATATATATGTGCTCGTCAGTTTATTTGAAGTACTAGCAATTTCCCAAATTGGAAATATAGGTTTTATGTATCGTGTTCATTATCCACAATGCAAAGTGGAGAAGTTTGCAGAATTGATATTTGTAGCACAGGATATGTTCTTTCCATTCGACATCATCTCTTTTTATTTCCTGTTTTGTAGAAATAGTGCTGATATCAGTGTGAAAAGACAAGGACCATGCTCTAACTAAACAGATCCAGACGACCACGAACAGAACCCAAATGAGAACCCAGTTTGAAGAAAGCTCAACATTTGTGCAAGCAACAAGAAAATACATTCAAAATGATACAAATACATCATGAATAAATTTATATTTTGAATTGCACTTGCAATGTTTTTGCTGCTTTCTACCATCTTTCAAAATACACAGGATCATTAAAGGTGTTTTAATTCATTTACAACATACCCAGGCCTGCAAGTGGCTCACAGTGAAAATATAGGACAAATTTTGCCAAACTATAGGAATTTTCTTAATAAAATATAGGACAATATAAGAAATAAAGGAGTGTAAGACAGGTAATACAGTGTATGTTTCAAACTTTGTAATTTTCTGGTGTTTAATCAAATGTTTTCCATTGAATGTGGTCATAGTGGTGGTGATTGAGGAGACTCGTTCTGCTGCTTGGTTCAACCAAGAGAGATTTACATGTTTTCATATAAAGTTTTTTGTATGTAACGTATTTCCTCATGCCAATTTGACTCATTTCAGAGCATTGGTGAAAGTTTTCATGAGAAATATATGAAATATAGGAGGTTTTGAGTAAAATATAGGAATGACTCAAAAATATAGGAAATATAGGAGGCACTTGCAGGCCTGCATACCATTAAGATTCTGATAGCAATCATTAAGAAAAACCAACAGTAATTTTCATGCAAATAAATAATCTGACATGCTTGAAGGAGAAAGACAAGTTTCACTAATTTTACCAGATATCAACTTTATTAGAGCAACGATATACATTGAGTTTTAATAACAAAACTCACACATCATAGTAAACGTAAATATATATGGCTTTCACAGATTACCTGTAAAAACAGCAGTGTAGATAGCAGTATAACAGTACTGTCAGCTTTTCGTTATTTTGAACCAGCTGTCTGAGGCATTCCAGGACCTTTCCTCAACAGTATCTCACATCACACACATTCTCCTTTTTGATAACATACACATCACCAGCATTTTGGCGACATTCTTGACTTAAGGTATTATGTTAGCAAACATTCCAAATTCCTGAACCAAACACCACCTCCCCACCCCCCCAAACTTCATTATCTGGAGTTGGAATCCAGACTGTTTGACCAATTGTTTCTGACCTACTGCATGAATGCTTCTTCATCAGTGGTGCCAACTGAAAATGCAAACTTGATTTGACCACATTCTCACCCAAATGAAAATTACATTTGGTTGTGGTTGTCATGGGTGGAATATTACAGTATTACTATAACTAATGGGACTAAAGATACATTATGATGAGGTTAGGTACATTGAACAACGATACCAACACACATTAAAGGCAATGGAATATCCGCCTTGTGGTGATACAATGTTAAACCAATTGATGAAGTCCCGATATCCTGGAACATCATTGGTTTTCATGCCCCACTGATTCCAGACACCGACAGTCTAGGTGGTTTTGGGTACTACTAGTATTTGTCAGTTCTTCAGCTTAATATGGAGAGATACTGCTACATTATTCATCTTCTCTCCTAAATGTTTCTGACTATAACATGCCGAACTTTGTATTGTACCAATGTGAGCACATTACCCAGTGAAAACTCTCTTCAATGTCACTCAACATTACTTTTCAAGTTTTCAAGACAGTAATAAAAATCTCCCCTACAGAAAGGTTAGGATGGTGATGGAGAGCGAGAGAATTATGCCTATCTTCAAGTAGGATACTTAAATGGAGCATATTCAACTAATTACTACCAGTTTAGCCATTTGAAAACTTTCCCCCATGTAGTAAGCATAGGAGGACTGTAACAAGTACTACCCAAAGCGACCCAGTCTGTCGGTGCCTTGCATCACTGGAGCATGATTATTGTAGAGTTTTATACCATATGGTCTATTGATACGGACTGATGATTAACTGAAAAGTTCTTGTACATAATGTACCTTCTGAAGGGCAGTCCCGTATTACACACGTGAACTTGGGAAATAAACCAGATTGATCTTCACTCATCGTAGATGAAATAGTTAAAGAGCTAATGACAATCAATTTTTCATGTGACCGCCTCGGATGTCCAATTTTTGTCAGTTGCTCCATATCAAAACATAAAAGGTAACTGAAAACAGCGCCTGATGTGACAAGAAAAATAGAGTGCTGTGAATGTCAGCGACGTCATGTTAGAAATCCCTCACAGCTTTCAAAACAGCACCCGACATCAAAGATTAAGACATTTGGAATGTCATTATGTAATATCACACGGACATTGTCTTCAGCTGCCTTTTCCCTTTAGTTTTTGGAGCAGTTGACTTACATCGGACTTCCAAAGCACACAAATAAAAACAGCTGTCAAATTATTCACTTTTCTCACCAATTTGAAAGCTCTGTTGTCAAATGTTATTTAATGCATATTTTCAAATTGAGTGAATTGGCTCTTTAAAAGTTCAATTTTGGTGGTCTCTCCGATAAACAAAGTTATTGTTCATATCTTGAACATCCATGAAAGAGAGTTACAGAACAAGAATTGTTTGAGAGCATAAAAACAACATCTAGTGGTACTATATTAAATGGACTGGAGCTTGAAACAGAGGACAATAATGAGTGGTTTTGAGACAGATTTCTGTTTTACATCCTGTTGTAGAACATCTGTTCTCGGTATACCAAGCTTGGTGATCTCTCTTCTAACTGTACTGACTCAAACACAAAATGGTGGATGAAGAATTTTTGCTCAATTCATCACCAAACTTGCGTAAACTAAAGTTTGTACCAATATGACTTGTTGTAGACGGGTGACAAAAGAATAAATAACCATTATCTTCTACTTGGCCTTTGTAGAAAGTATAATATTAGTCATATAAATGCCTCATAAAGAGAAGTCATCAGTGATTGGCTGGGCAGGAAGATCACTGATTGGCCAAGGCATCTTCATCCTTGTAGACTTTAGCCAATATGATGCGGTCTCTCATGAGTTTGAAGAGGACGTAGTAGTTAGAGAAGAGCAGCAGTGACATGGAGAGTATATGGCTCCACTCTGTACATTGTAACAATCGTATGAAGAGATAACCAATCAGAAGCCAGGAGAGAATTAACAGCCAGTTGATAACTCGCACAGGCTTGTGGAACAAAAACTGAAAAATACAACAATACCATGATATGAAAGAGGTGAAAAACTGTATTCTTTTCAATTAAATGAATAATGATCCGTTTTGAATTTAATTCCAGTAAAAATGTATCATACTGTCAGATAGAATGTCATTAGAATTTAATGTCAAAGTTAAGCATAAATTTTATCATTTTTGCATGATATTTCCATTAATCCCATTCTAAAATAATGTTGCAACAATGTATATAGACAAAACATCCTGTAGGTAATAACTTTATATTTAGCTCTGTTGTTACATGTATGTACATAGTTGTTGGAGATATGGCTCATCACAAATCATGTCAAATTTAATGACATCCATGTGCAACCATTCTATACCAAATCAGACATCTGTTCTATTATCACCTCTTTTAGGTAACAACAGGGTGCAAATTAAGATTATAGCAGTGGTAGCTGTACTCACATAAAATCTGCCATGCATGCTATTGCCAGGTTCAGCTGTCACGTTAATACCTTCAGCCTTGAACAGACCCCTGACATGTTTGACTAGAGCCCCTTGAGGCCAGACCTGTAATTCTGACCACCTGAAACAAGACCCAGTTATTGATGTACATCTACTTACATGTACTGTATCGTCTCTAATATTACAGAGCATCTGTATATCAGTCATGGGACACACTTATACAAGTGATCAGTTATCACCTCATTGAGTGATTCTATCAGGATTCTCAGTTTTTGTATTTTTGTTTAGGATATGTATTCTTTATGTCATTTTACTGTACATGAATTGAACAGATATATTTCTCTGTTCTTAAAAAGACATATTATCACATTGTAGTTTCATTGTAAGCATATATACGACGAAAAATCATCATTCTATCAACTTGCACAGCTTCACTCTTTCAAAAAGTGGATGAAATCACTTCTGTGTTATTGCTGAAAAACTTCATCATTCTATCTTCTCTAAAATCGTGTTTATTTTGATATTATTAGATGTGGAAGTTTGAAATGATGTTTATCAAATTTGCCTGTATTTAGGGATTTTCAAAATTTCTCTAGTTTGCATTTGAACCCCACACTCAAAAAACTCTGCTGCACCGAATGGAGGGTGTGCCTAAATTAGCAAGATCTAGCCTTACTGAGAGATGCAGTATTTGTAGTATTTGCTGCACCGAATAGCTGTCTCACGTGACCTAGATATGATGGTAGGACCAGACTGCCTAGGAGGTGATGGAAAAACTCTCCCGTCGTTCATAATTATGAAACTGAGATGCTAAATTACTAAATGAAGAGATATGCACACTGCTTCAAATCCAGTGCATATTTCCCACAGAATTCAAACCATGAATACAGGTTCGGGCGAACCCCCCTTTCGGAAATATTATATATTTTTCTCATATAAATGCCCTTTTCAAACTGAAGCAAACCCCCTAATGTGCCCTTTTGGAGTGAAGGCGAACCACCCCTCAGTAAATTCTCGCTATGACCCTGATGTTTTTATATCTCTGACTGGCATTCTGACCCCACCAAAACCGCTCTGTATTGACTAAATTAACCTCCCAAACAGAAGAGTTCCAATTTCTTTGGAACTGCAGGCTGTATTCCCAAAACATGCATATTCAACTATATAAAGTTGATAAGTTCATGTCTCAGAAAGGCCATACAAGGAAGCGAAAATCATAACACTCAGAAGTTAGTATTACTTACGCGTTATACGGTACATGTGCGTGTCTGCCTTCCACCTTCTGCCACCTGCCCAGATGTAGGGCACATTTGTGCAGCAGGTCGATATATTTAGGAGTGAGGAAGTGGACAATAAGCATGAGGAAGGCTGACACCCAGGCCAGACATACATGCTGTCCTACCCACCATGTGTCGTAGTATAACGTATTCTGAAATTAAATAACAAATTTCAGTCACAGTTTTAAGGTTTTATATGAATTGAACTCTTAAAGGAGGGTTTCTAAAATGTAGGATCTGAAGGTGGAATGGTAAGGACTATGGTAAATCCTCTAATAATTCAACCACCCTATTAAGAGTCAATCACCTGGATTTTTATATATGCTAATACCCCCCAAATTTGTGGACAAAATAAAATTAATCATTGTAATAAATTTAATCACCCTCTAAAATAATTAGCATAATGAAGAAATGATAAATTATCTGCATGACTTTGGACTATTTTTGTCCATATTCTGAACTTGTTCTAATAAATTTGATCACCCCCAAATTTTTAAGGTCGAAAATTTCACTTCCTGTGATTGAATAATTAGAAGATTTACCATACAATGTATATACAGCTTATCATAAATCGGGTAATTCCCCAGATAGCAGACCTATGAGGATTCATATGATGATGTACACCATATATAAACCTTGTTTCAACATATAAGGGCACTCGGGTAAACCCAAGTAATTTCAGACAATAGGGAACTTTGGACAGTTCACCTAATTCATCCAATTTCAAAATAATTAATTTTCTGATCATCAAATACACCTGAATTGGATGTCAGGTATTTATTTCTTTTCATTTTTGGCATCAGTTGTTCCATTGCATCAATATCGGAAGACATGTGTTGACCTGAATCTTGATAACATGGCAATTTTCTTCGACGAGGTGCTTCAGGAAGTTGCAGGGAAATTCGGACTATCTTTAATATTGTGGCGGTCACGTGGCACAGGTTCAGACCTATGGATTAATGTGCGAGTCTGAATTTCCCCGCATCGTATCCGAACTTTCCTGACTTTGACCACCTTTCTTAAATAATTTTTGATCAGCGAACGCTCACGTGATCATCATCCCTGAAAATTGGGTCAATAATCGGAAGCCCTTGTCTCAATGACACTATTGTAAAAAGCATCTGCACACATAAGAGATATCGGAGAATGCAGTACAGCGCCAAAGGTGTCCGAAATATGCCGACTTTACACTATCTAGGTTTTAGCCTGTCCACATATCCACAGACAATGTATCAAAATGGCAATGATAAGGAACCGGAACCAACAAATTTATGTTGTCAATATATTTTTCTTTCTATTTTGTGGAGTTTTTCAATGCGCATGGAATGATTTTTTTTCTACCCTGAGTAGTTGATTACTGGTTGTAAAGTTTTGTGGAGAAAAATTCTCAAGAGAATTGAAAAATCAATCTGAAACAGCCAATGACAGTTTCTTCTAAGACTTGACCCAAACAGAGAACATTTCAACTCCCTCATCTTTGGGAGATGGGAAATGCCTAAAAGTGAAGCGGGATGTGCTCTCAATGATTCATAATTCTGATAATGTTTTGTACTTCCTGGCTGGAGTGGTAATGATGTTCTAATAAAACAATGATGAAACACCTAAACTGTCAATAAGCCTTGTCATCCATAACCCATATAAATGAATATCTAATTTACAACAATTAACAGCAATGTGGACTACAGTTGTGTAGTACACCCCTATAATTATGATACATGTCTGAAGTATTCAATGGAATATAATATTATCTAATCAGTTTGTGAAAATTCTGAAAAAAAAAAAAAAGCCCAAGGGGCTTCAATATACGCCCGGACATCTGGAATTACACTGGTCCAAATTTCAAGGTTGTTCCTACGAAGTAGGCTACAGATCGCAAATTGTCCGGTAATGAGTGAGTGAGTCAGTCAGTCCATCCGAATCCTTTCGTCGGCAAAATAAGGAGAACCGTTGACATTATAACCTTGATTTTTGGCATGAACGAGCATTAGGGCATTGTTACCAGCTAGTTCTGATCTGAAATAATTCTGATTAAAATTAGATTTATAATTAACACTTCAGTATATTGTTATAGATCATACGGAGAAAAGTCCGATCATTTAAGCGAGGGAAACATGACACCATGGAATTTGGGAACAGCCCTGGCATGCCTGATGCTCTCTCGCTGTTGGATTCAACCGCAGATCTGAGGACAGCGACCTATTTGAACTGAGCGAACTATTTATAGACGTTTAACTCTGAGTCTATTCAACTGCTTGATGTACCAGGGCCGGATCACTAAATGACCAGAACATTCACCAATATACTTGAATTTTTTGTGGCACGAACACATCGATGTAAATATATAAATACCCAGAATATAATCTTGCTCAATCTCACAAAAGGCATGTTATAAAGAGAACCTGTGGCTGTTATGGAAGGTTGTACATGTACCATATTATGATGAAACGTACCGTAGGGGAGGGTCACATCATATCTCAATGAAAATACGATCGAGTCCTAATGCCTACTCTACTTCGTAGGTCCTGTGACGTTAGTCACACTGCTCATGTTTAATAGCCTTGGTCCCAATTGGTAGCTAGCAATCCAGAGAAAGGGCTACCATTTTGTGCTTACGAGAATGTAACATTTATGACATCTTATATTGAATGATAAACTAAAAGGGACTTAACTCATGGTAACTAGGTGACCTTGAAAAAAGAGCCGAAAGCTCACATATTCCACACTGAAATCGACAATAGTCAAACACAGGAAAATATTAATCTTCCTTCAAACAGATTCCTTTCAGGTGAGAAAAATTTTCATGAAGGAATAAAAATGTGAAGAAAGTGATAAATTAAACCTTTGTTCTTGCGTTAATACACAGGTATAACATTCATAATCGACCCCTCTCCCAGTTAAATTAGTAAATACATGGTTTTTATTTCAAAACAGTTTAACTGAATGTAGCTGTTACATACATGTATCAAACAGGGGAGACAACTCTCCAGGAAAAAATGCCACATACATGTAGGGAAGACAACTCTGAAGAATACAACCTAACATTATAGTCAGTTAAACTGGATTCAGTTTTGGGGGACTGTGACCTTGACCTTTGACCTATTGATTTCAAAATGAATAGGAGTCCTCTTTGCTCTGCAAGTTTAGTACCAATACATATCTTGGAACTGGAGATATAGCACGGACAACAAATCGATCGATAGACTGATAGATGGACACAACTCACCATCGCATTACAAGACCATGTCTTCGATGGGCATATAAAAATGTGACTTTAATGATTTCTTGATTTTAGGGTCACAGTAACCTTGACCTTTGATCTTGATGTAAATTTTTATACAGGACACATCGTCTCCCCTTAATGTATTTACGGACACAAAAAATTATAACTTTTAACAATTTCATGATTTTGGGGTCGCAGTGACCTTGACCTACATTTTGGTACATGACACATCATGTCCCCTAATGTATCTACTGACACAAAAAAAAGTTATTTTTAATGATTTCCTGGTTTTTGTGTCACAGTGACCTTTGGTCTTGACCTAATTTCTTGATATGCGACTTTTCCGCTATTGAATCCACTAACAAAAGATTTGCACTTTCCAGTAATTCCCAGATTGTTGGGCCACATTGACCTTTGACCTCGATCCACATTTGGTATGCGACACATCATATCCCGCTCAGGTATTCACTCACAAAAAATTTAAACTTCGGATAGAAAACTGTCAATGATCAATGACTTCCTGATATATAGGTCACACTGACCTTTGACCGCTGACCTCGACTTCAATTTTGGTATGCGACACATCGTCTCCACCTAGTGATCCACTCACAAAAAATTGCAACACAGGGGACGGATGGATGGATGGATGGATGGACAGGTGGACAGAAACAGCCATCACATAATACCATACCTTTTGGGCAGGCATATAAAAAGTAGGGAGCATTCAAGTATTACGTGAGCAAATAATCTGATATCTGTTACCTCTCCTCCCATTTACATTTAAGCTAAATTCAACCTAGAGTACCTTAGGAAAAAATGACTTTTCACTTCTCAGTACTATAGAAATGCTAGGTATATAATATTCACTTTCAGTTGCAACTAGCTCTCACATATAAATGAGGTTCACTAAGAAACACATGGAATCTTTCACTCCGTGAAAAACACAGTCAGCATAAAATAGCATAGAAATTATAAAGTCATGTGAATATTCACATAAGAGATGTAAAGGAAAAGATATCAAATCAAGAGACATACATCAGCTCATAATAGTAAGACCACAAAAGTCAGAAGGGATGGTTCTCGAAAATCTAAGTACATGTATGCTAAATTTAATTTGTCAACATGCGATACAATATTTTCAGCAACAATATCAAACACTCAGATCTGTAGAGAAATACAGATAAATAAAAATAAATTAAAATTGTTAAAAGTAGTCAGAATTGAAACAGTATATTTGTACTGCCAAAATATCATTGAGTCCTTTCAGTATTGCTATTTACAAATAATGAACCCTCCCTTATCATGGTATTTTTTTTTTCCACATGAAGATGTTCCACCATACAAGACAAAAGAAATTATTAAAATGAAAAAGAATACATAGATACATGTACAAAGAAAGTGAAAAACAAGAAGAAGAATAACTAGAGCAGATGAGATGTTAAATGACTTACCCAGCAGCTATCACAATTATTTTGGACATGCTATAAAATGTAAATGCAATCACCAAATGTTGGGGAATAAAAAATTGGTGACCTTCACCCTTACATCAAGCAAGGTTAGTTTGGGGGTTTCTTTGCAAAAGTGACAGTTTCAGAAATTTCAAAAAGCATGAAATTCAAATACAATGTTTTTTCTTAGGGTTTTTGTACTTTACTATAGCTTTTGAGGTGTCGACTATAAACTTTCTCAGGGGTCAATTTAATACAATAAATCTGGTAATATTATTAGAGTTTACTTAAATAATTCACCAAAATAAAACAGCTATAAATATATAATGTATCTATTCGAGCTCATATCAGCATCAGATTATAAATAAATTTTCCAAATCTACAAAATAATATAAATGCGAGATGATCAACCATGATCTTAAAATGCTTTGAAAAATCATTCACTGTCACAATGCCCAGGAAAACAAGCCAGTAATGAAGATAACCAGAAAGTTGAGCACATGTCTCGCATATAAATTATGCAGTATGAATGTTTGTGTGAAATCAGTAGAAATTGTTGCACAAAATGTCAACAATAGAAAAGTAGATTATTGATCTCAGGGACCACTGAATGATGGTCTAGTTGTTTGGGCACCAATAATGTATGATGGAGATAGGTGGATTCAAACATTGGGTATTTCCATAGAAGGCCATAAAAAGTTAATTAACTGTTTCTCAAGTACCGCCGCATCAATGCTTTGACCTCCGTCCAACCCTTTCTATTGACATTTTCGACAAAAACCTGCTGCATTTGTTTAAAACACCTGTTGAATCCTTTTTAGTAAATACATGTACCTGTCCGATGTGTGACTCTATCAAATAAAATCAAATCTATCAAACAAAATAAAACGAAGTAATTTCATTGGAAATTTAGTTTGCTGAATGTATCTCTGACTAATATGAAAGCAAATTGCCTGCACCACCAAAAAATACAGAACAAAAAGTAAATAAAAGTCACCAAGCAACTCCATTTAAAAAAAAATACTTGAGAAACATTTAATTAATTTATTATGGCATAATGATCGGAAAACAAAATTATCAAAATTTAACTGTAAATCCCAGTTTCATAGTTCATGCACAATTTAGTGAAAAGAAATGTTAAATATATGTTAAAGTGGTTTAGTAGGACAGGTACCCTCTTTACGCATGTTGATTCTCTGTTAGCCATATACTCAATCTGCAGATATCTGCACTTAAGACACTCAACCAGTTTCAGTTATTCACTTGTAAATCAATGCCAGGCATGTTTGCAATGAAAAATGATGGGAAACTTTCAAGACAGTATATAATATTTTCAACTTTAGGTCCGTTCCCAAGAAAATGGTTTCACGGTTTTAGCCTCAGGAGAAGTCGATCCATTCCTTCTGGTCAATTCTCTAATGATTCTGTCACAGGAAGTGCATTATCTCCCCCAGTCCCCCACTTACACAACATTCAAGTTAATCCGTGAACAATAGAGCTGAATTGATAGCACTGGCAGGTGCATCGAGACGTGCTTCACAGAGGTTCATTCATCACTCTATTTCCTATCTCATTAGCCTAGGAGATATTTTATGATCAATGATAACTGGGCTATTTTCGACTCGAATTTGCGAAAATTATCCTAATGTAAGCATAATGGTGCTTTCTTGGAATAGTAGCATAATTTCATCTATATTTATAATATTTATAATTATCAATAGTCAAAGAAACTGCCCCATGTTAAAGAGATAGGAAAGAGAGTAGATAATTGAACCTCTGTGAGCCACATCTTAATGCACCTGATGGATCTATTGGCGCAGCTCTATTGTCAAAGATATAACTTGAATTTTGTGTAAGTGGGGGATTATATAGAACGGAAAGTTGACTTAATGATAACGAACTTAATGATACCAGACTTACTGATACCATACAATACAACAATAGCATCTATGTAGTTCTCCTACATTTAGGAAAGGAATCAAATTTATTCAAGTGACCGATGGCAATTTGAAGCAAAATTTTTGGGGTGGGGGTGATTTGAGTGTAATTAGGGTGACTGAATTACACATCATGGAGTGTTTACCATACCATTCTATTCATTCAAGACATGCTTGCAAGATGGGTCTTTATCTCAAGTAATGGACCTGAACCTTGGTTACGTATTATATCTCTTTCAATCACATGATAAATTGTGCATTCATTCATCTGCATGACAGGTGATCATTTATCCGGAAATGTAGCATCGCTTATGTAACACGAAACTAATTCAATTGTCAACGCACAGTATATGGGCATCAAGGCGTGAAGTCCTAAATGTAACCCGATGCACCAAATCGAAGCTTGCTCTTCCGACTGTGCCAGTCCACCTCACGCTGGCAATAAAGTTGATGTCACGTTACATGAGGGAGGTGGCAGGCTAATTGAATTGTATAACGCTAGCCATTTAATTCTCATGGATTTTGGAGGCCTACGTTGCATCAAGGGACAGAAGTGGGATTTAATTGTCATGGATGTTGGGGGCCTACGTTATCAGGTTTCAGGCCTGTTGTCAGAAGAACGAACAAGTAGCTAACAGAGTATGGAGCCTTCCAAGGGAAGTACATGTAAAGGACTGGCATCAAATGCTGTTAAATTTGTACTCTTACCTGTGCAAAACAGAGTGGAACAAATGCCATGTAATATGCTGTCAACATGGAGTTGAATAACACCTGCTTAACTCTGTTATTAAAATCTGTTTTCAGTGTTTCCACCTCTTCCCTGACCACATCAGGCATGAGCGTGCAGGAATGGAGCAGGGGTGCCTCTTTTTCTCCCAGGTCTTTCACTCTATGACGGATCTGAATACCTAATTTGTCGTTAACAAGAGAAGGCCAGGCCAGGGTCCGGAGAAATAAAGGCTTTAAGGTCGGCCCAAAGAGCATCAGATATGTGGCAGTTCTGAAAACAAGAATATAACCATGATAACAAGGAAGATAATTCCAAATAAATCATCCAATCATTTGTTGTGAAAGTTAAGAGGAACAGATGAAAGAATGTATTTACATAACACACAGGTGAAGATAATTTGCTGCAATTGACAACACTCAACATCGAAGTGCAATGAGAGTATGTTTAGCTAGAGACTGTGAACTCTCAGGAAACTGAAACTGCAAAATCACACTGATGGTGAGCTCATGGCTTCAGGGTATACCATCCTAAATATTCAATTAAATTAAGGGTACAGAGTCCTCCTGCACACACTTTCACACACCCTCTTCACATACAGCTAAAAGTATGCCACATAGCTATGGTAATGTATATATTTCTCGAAAGCACATTTCTTGGGTATTTTAAATATATAAGTTTGTGTACTGTAAACCTGTATGCTTTGAAGATATTTGGATTTTGAATAAATTTAATTTAAAATTTAATTGAAATTTTTTAAATGCTATTTTCAAAAAAGTATTCAACTTATCGTAACTTACTTCATCATTTCCTGTAGAAGACAACTCCAACAGGAAATCAGTTTCTCAGTTTTATCAATTTTGGTCTAGTTCTCTTTCTATTGACATTTAATGAAATATTTCTTCACAAAATCGAGCAACTCACAGTTTTGAATTTTGAAGTTGAATTAAATGTCAATAGAATAAGAACTAGACCAAAATTGACAAAACTGAGAAGAAGCCTCATTTTTTCAAATTATTTTATTTAAATTTGAATATCTTCACAACCTACAGATTTACAGTGAACACATGTATATATCTGGAATCCGTACGAAATGCTCCTTCAACAAATATATACATTACCATAGCTATGAGGAATACTTTTAGCTGTATAAAGACAAACTCGGGAGGGTGTGTATAAGTGTCTGCAAGAGGGCTCTGTATCTTTAAACTTTTAAAACAAGAACTCTCTTTTACTGAAATGAAAGTAATTTTTTCTAAATGAAGATGAAGTAATGAAATGAAAAGGACATACTCAGACCGCTCAACTTTTAATTTTGCCAAGGTGTGAGATTTGAGTATATCCACTCAGGATTTAGGGGCCCTCGAAAAATTAGCAATTCTAGGCATCATTTCATCAGTTTTTAAACCATATAATACTGGACCATTAACAGTTCACCCTTCATAATTAAATAAACAATATCTTAACAATATCCAGGAAATTTTAGACATTACAGATTTTTTTTTCTGCAAACTGGAGCAATGTTGAATGATTGTTGGTTATTGTATAAATAATTTCATGAAAATTCCCAGATGCATGAGATTTGGATATAGCTGTGTGACAGCATGAGACTCAGTGATGTGAAATACTCGAGTCTCACACTGAAGGTCTGCATGCTAAGAATTCATCAGCCATGTATAAAAGAATCAAAGCTACGAAACAGACTGATCTCCATTGATTAACTTACGGATAGCAGAGGAAGAGGCAGTAGAGTACAGAATGTTTTAGAATCACGTGATATCCTGTTAAGCAAAACACCGTGACCACGCAGAAGATGAGGATCATCTTGATGAGCTGGACCAGCCAAAATAAAAATCCTTTACGTGAGCTCGATCCATACACCTAATATATATAAAAAATAATTTGACGATTAGAAAAGTATAAGTTACATTCAGCTCATGTTGATCAGATAACAAATGTAATACAGTGAAACCCCTGTATACCGACCATGCTGGAGACCAAATTATAGTGTCGGTCTTGACAGAGTTCTGATTTATCAAGGTCCAAAATACTGGGAACATGGAAAATGACAGTTTATCCAGGTGTCAGTATTATAGGTTTCACTGTACTTAGCAGCTGTATAAACATTAAAACTAGATTAGTGTTCTGATTGCAGGACAAAACAAGAGCCCAAGGGGCTTCAATATACGCCTGTATATCTGGAATCACATTGGTCCAAATTTCAAGGTTGTTTAATAGCCTTGATTCCAATTGGTAGCTAGCAATCCAGAGAAAGGTCTACAATTTTGTGCTTCTGAGAATGTAACATACATCACATCTTATATTGAATGATAACCTAAAATGAGCTTAACTCTTGGCAACTAGTTGACCTTGGAGCAAGAGCCGAGAGCTCACATATCCCACACTGAAATCGACAATAGTCAAACACAAGAAAATAGTAGTTTTTCTGCAAATGGATTTCTCTCAGACGAGAAAATTTTTCATGAAGGAAGAAGAAAGTGATGAAGTAAACCTTCTGGAGTTAATATTAAAACAGGTATGAAGGTCATAAAGGACCCATCTCTCCGTTAAATTAGTAATTGTATGGTTTTTATTTCACAACAGTTGAACTAAATGTAGCTGTTTCAAACATGGCAGCCAACTCCACAGGACAAATGCTATATACATGTAGGAGAGAGAACTCTGAATATTCCAACCTAACACATATAGTCAGCTAAACTTGATTCAGGTTTGGAGGACTGTGACCTTGACCTTTGACAAATTGATGTATGGCTCCTCTTTGCCATGCGAGTAAGGTATACTCAAAATTTGGTACCAATCCATACCTTGAAACTAGAGATATCGCATGGACAACAAATGTTAATGGATAATGGACAGAACCCAACATCGCATTACATGACCTCATCTTCGACAGGCATATGAAAATATGACTTGTAATGATTTCCTGATTTTAGGGTCACAGTGACCTTGACATTTGACCTAAATTTTGGTACAAGACACATCGTCTTCCCTCAATGTATCAATGGACACAAAAAAATCATGATTTTTATGAATTTCATGCTTTTGGGGGTCACAGTGACCTTGACGTTCGGCCTTGACCTACATTTTTGTACGTGACACATCATGTCCCCCTAATGTATCTACTGACACAAAAAAAAGTAATTTTCAAAGATTTCTGGATTCCGGAGTCACAGAGACCTTGACTATTGACCTTGACCTAAATTTTGGTACATGACAAACCGTCTCCCCATAATTTCTCAAGGGACACAAAAATCATGATTTTTAACAATTTCACGATTTTGGGGTCACAGTGACCTTTGACCTTTGACCTTGACCTACATTTTGGTATGTGACACATCGTGTCCCCCTAATGTATCTACTGACACAAAAAAAAGTTATTTTTAATAATTTCCTGATTTTGGGGTCACAGTGACCTAAGTTGACCTTGACCTAATTTTTGGTATGCGACACTCAATGGACTAAAAAAATCATGATTTTTAACAATTTCACGATTTTGGGGTCACAGTGACCTTGACCTTTGACCTTGACCTACATTTTGATATGTGACACATCGTGTCCCCCTAATATATCTAATGACACAAAGAAATGTTATTTTTAATAATTTCCTGATTTTGGGGGCACAGTGACCTTTGACCTTCAACCTTGACCTACATTTTGGTATGCGACACATCATTTCCCCTATTTGAATCCACTCACAAAATTAGAAATTAGAAATTTTTAATGATTTCCTGATTTTTCAGTCACACTGACCTTTGACCTCTGACCTTGACCTACATTTAGTATGCAACACATCGTTCTCCCCTAGGGCATCCACTCACCAAAAATTAGAACTGTAGATAGAAAACTGTCAACGATCAATGATTTCCTGATTTTAGGCAACAATGACCTTTGACCTCTGATCTCGACCTCAATTTTGGTACGCGACACATCATCTCCACCTAGTATATCCACTCACAAAAAATTGCAACTGTGAATAGAAAAAGTTCACAGATATAGACCGGACACGAACACTTCAGTGATTTCCTGTTTTTTAGGCCTGTGACCTTTGACCTTTGACACTTCCTACATTTTGGTACGCGACACATCGTCTCCCCGTAGGGTATCCACTCACCAAAAATTGAAACTGTAGATAGGAAACTGTCCCAGATATAGACCGGACACGAGAACCGGACAGACGGACAGACGGACGGAAACCGCCATCACATAATACGTCCGCTTTTGGCGGGTGTATAAAAACACAGTACTTACATGAATATAAGAAATATGGGAGAAATCAGTCTTCCCTGAATTGAGAGGATACATTATCTCTTTTTCAAGATTACAGATTTATGGTCACAACTTCACAACTTCAGATTTACTAATATCTGATACAGGAAAAAACTAATCTAAGAAAACACACCAAAATGAGATATATTGCAGCTATGTTATTCTTTGTTCCCCCCCCCCCCCACCCACCAGAGTCACACACACAGTCACACTCTCACCTCCTGAACAAAACACCAGACCAGTCTTCTACTCATCAATGTGGCCAAAAACGCCACCAGATATGGATCTATCAGGTAAAAGTTCTGTAAGAATAGAATATCACTAGATATTAATGGATATGTAATTAATATGATGTTCACATTGGTCAATTTCATCAATTTACTCCTCGGTCATGGATTCATGCTCTGTAGCACTAAACTGAACCATTTCAAAACCAATAATCTTGATTCATTTGAGACAGGCTACAAGCTGATACCAGATCATAAAACATGGGCGTCACCAGGATTTCTTGAGAGGATTTTTTGCCTGTGCGGAACTTATCAGAGGGCCAGGTAGTCTGCCGTCCAACACAGTTACATAAAATATGGCGTGGGCTCTTAGAGTTGTTTGCACACAATGCCCGAAACCCACCCCCCAACTAGTGACGCCCATGTGAAACACTGGAAACTGGAACATTGCAGTATCTGTAGGTGTCAATTCTGAATCCATAATCAGTGGGTAAATGTAGCCATCAATAACAGCCGATGATTCTTCCAACTTGAAATTCAGATTAAATACAGACTCTACAGGGTACCTTTATTTTATAAATTTGTATACTCAATGTAATCAGTTTGGATTGAAATCAGAATTATTATTCAAGAGATGGTCAATTTGTTGAACTTCCAGCTGGCATCGATTTGAACATAGGCCATACATGTAGTCAATATCATTGATATATGCGCTTATGCTGTAGAAAAGAGAGGAATTGCAAGAACCACTAATTTATGTCAGGAGTCACATGTCAATGTAGCTCCAGTGAGGCCTATGTACCATCAAGGTCTCAGTGCCAAGCCAAGCCAATGACTTGACACCAGCGCCTTGATCATACATAACAGAGATAGGTCCCACCATAGCGTTAATGCACCTACACTGGAGAAATTCTATTGTCTAAGGATTAACAATTATATGGGGAATCAGGCATTATAAGATACTAATCACCTCATTGTGATGATACCCATTACTGTTAGTACAGTGTAACCTCTCTATCACACTGTTATTAGGGGACAGAACTTAAACCACCTTATAGATTTTCAGCCTTATAAAAGGGGTGAAATATTATGCATTTATCAATTTGGGGGACACCATAGCATACGCCTTATATATCAAAATCAGAGCTATATTGAGGCACCTTTAATATAGTGAAGCTAAACTGTATACCCACCAGAGCATATTGAGGCACCTTTAATATAGTGAGGCTAAACTGTATACCCACCAGAGCATATTGAGGCACCTTTAATATAGTGAGGCTAAACTGTATACCCACCAGAGCATATTGAGGCACCTTTAATATAGTGAGGCTAAACTGTATACCCACCAGGGCATATTGAGGCACCTTTAATATAGTGAGGCTAAACTGTATACCCACCAGAGCATATTGAGGCACCTTTAATATAGTGAGGCTAAACTGTATACCCACCAGAGCATATTGAGGCACCTTTAATATAGTGAGGCTAAACTGTATACCCACCAGAGCATATTGAGGCACCTTTAATATAGTGAGGCTAAACTGTATACCCACCAGAGCTATATTGAGGCACCTTTAATATAGTGAGGCTAAACTGTATACCCACCAGAGCATATTGAGGCACCTTTAATATAGTGAGGCTAAACTGTATACCCACCAGAGCATATTGAGGCACCTTTAATATAGTGAGGCTAAACTGTATACCCACCAGAGCATATTGAGGCACCTTTAATATAGTGAGGCTAAACTGTATACCCACCAGAGCATATTGAGGCACCTTTAATATAGTGAGGCTAAACTGTATACCCACCAGAGCATATTGAGGCACCTTTAATATAGTGAGGCTAAACTGTATACCCACCAGAGCATATTTAGCATGAGAATGGGGAAGCCACCAGACCGTCTTGTAGAGATGAACGTACTGAAGAAACATGACGATGAGACCAAAGATATACAGCATGGCCTCGAACGTCAAGTTCCCATCGCCTGGAATCTCAGGAAGGTGGGCGTGTTTAGGCAGTACTACCATGGAAGCCAAAGGTACCACATTCTCCCTCTCATCCCCTGTATGACTGAAACGATAATCAAGACCACAATTAATATCCTAGGGTAAAACAATTTTCAAATTGCTGCTGATTTTGCACGGATGAAACCAAATTTCTTTGTTTCACCATATGGCATGTAAAAATGATTGATGATAGGTTGTCATAAAGCGAAATATTCACTGTACCCGTCTGCTTGTTACAGCCGAATGGATTATTTTTCTGTACTGATGTTTGACATGTTTACTCATTTTTACATTATGTTCTTTCTCATTTTACTACATTGAATTTGGGATAAAGTATTAGAGGAATACGTAACTCCATGGTATTGAGCTGTAGATGTCATTCTCGCTTACATGTTCAAATTGTTCATGCAAAGGGTCAGAAAGGATCTCATTTTGTGTCAAACAACTCAACTGTTTTTCTTATCAACATGTTGAGGAATTAATGGAAGAAACATTTGACAATTTCTTCATTATTTTTGGTGCCAAAGTAAGGGGTGTCTATAAAGGTGTCAAGAAGTTTCGGCATGTGACATTCAGTAAGCGACATTTCGGCATGTGAAATTCAGGACAAAGTTGAGGGTACGACATTTCGGCATGCGACACATGTGCACCCTTCTTTCAGGCCAAATTAGGCTAAAAATAAAAATTTTCACTTTCTTCTTGTAACGTATCTCACCTTTTTTGAGGATTAACAAGTTTAGATTCTTGTAGCTGCCCACAATTATCTGCATATTAAGGTTGATTGATGTTTTATCTAAAATCACATTAAGTACATATACCTCAAAACTTGCGGATCTGCTTTTTTCTTTACGACACCATGTCTTTCTAAACCAACTGCATTTGAAAAAAGTTGCCGAAATGTTGCAGATATTCGCGACCAAAGAATCTACAACTTGGTCACCCTTAAAATGGGTCTGTTTATATGTTAATCATATGTTAAAAAAAAAGATGTGAAAATTGAAAATTTCTAGTATAATTTGGCCTGTAAAAAAAAGGGCCGAAATGTCGCATGCTGAAATGTCGTGTGTTAAAATGTTGCTTATTGAAATGTTGAATGCCGAAATGTCGCATGCCGAAATGTCACAGATTTATCTATAAACTAGGCCAAAATCTTAAATTTACATTCTTGATAATAACTGTACATCTAAAAACTTGTATATAATGTGCAATATCTTAATTAATAAGGTTGGGGAAAATACCTTTATCGTGGTATTATACCTTGATTGCGTATTGTACCTGCCATCACTTGCCATTTTCATTTACAGAATGAATTTCGCTGAATATGTCATTTGAAGCCATGTTTCATTTTTGAAATATTGAAGAGGCTAATTGGACTGATTAGTCACATAAAACGAAGCAATAAGCTGCTGTGAAAATCATGGAACAAAGAATACATCCGTGGACAGTTTCAAAGAACGCCTGTGTGAGGACGGGTACAACAAGAGTTGTCGCCCATGCTTCACGAGTTCAACAGGAAATCTCCGTCGGCTCCAGTACAGAAAGTCAACATCTTTCGGCTGTAGATCCATTTATGCAACCCATCCGAACCAGTCAAGAAGAATAAAAGAGTGATAAAGACCTAAAGAATTATTTTGAAACGTTTGAAGAGCCAAAGCATAAGGGAAATTTATTTATTTTTGCATTTCTTGCTGCCGCCTATGCTTACAACATTACAAGGGCGTAGACAACGGGGGGGCTTGGGGCCCCCCCAAATTTTGACGGCCGGCAAAAAAAAACAAAAAACAACAAACAAACAAACAAAAAAAAAGAAAGAAAGAAAGAGAAAGAAAGCTAACATAGCATAGAAGATCACGTATATTATTCAATTAATACATGAGAAGTAAACTTATCACCGCCAGTGCATACCATTCGGCCTAAAATAAGATTGCAATTGATCAGTGACCTAAGCCATAGATTGACGATTTCGGGCTCAAATCTTTTGCGATCGTCTCCGAGAATGGAATAGTGTGCTCCAATTTCAATCAAATACCGCCTATTTGAGCGAAAAACATCAAAACTTCAGTTGAGCATAATTTTTCGTAAATTTTTCACTATTAAGTTTTGTTTTTCAATTGAGATCCCGGTCATTTGTTCAGTATTTCTTTATTCACAAACAAGAGATACAAACTCTCAACTACTTTTCATATAGGAACTCTAGAAATAAACCTAGTGTCTGTCCCAGATAATAAATCCCAGACGTTTTCGGTGATATTTCGGAGACAATTTATCGTACAACATTGAAAATTCTCACAGTATATAAACTAAAAAACATTAATTTTATTCCTGTCTTTGACGAAAGAGTTGACGAAAATCGATACCATGTTATTTTGGGGCCACCATGACTTTGGTCTGCCATTGTTATAACATGCAGGCCTGACGTTATGACGTCAAACATATAACTCACAAATCTCCCATTTAATTTTTGTTTTCGCGATTTATGTAGAACCACTGGAAGGATTTGGGTGATACTTTGAAATAAATTTATTATTTTTTATCTACTGTGTGAAGTTTCAATGCTGTCCGATAAACAATCTAGCCTCAGAACTCACTTTAGCTGAGAAAGTGACCTCTGGCGTAGTGGATTTGTGGGAGCAGAAACGGAAACGTCGCACCGGTTTGTTTACTTTCTTATTTGTTCTACTTTTTATGTGTTTTGTACTCTGTCCCAAATGAGATGCTCAGTACAATAAAGAATCTTATCTTATCATGCGCACAATTAATTTTCGGCGAAACCAATCTCGCATTCGTCTATTTCCGTGTATTTCTGGGAGCAGAAACGGAAACGTCGCACCTGTTTGTTTACTTTCTTATTTGTTCTACTTTTTATGTGTTTTGTACTCTGTCCCAAATGAGATGCTCAGTACAATAAAGAATTTTATCTCATCATGCGCACAATTAATTTTCGGCGGAACCAATCTTGCATTCATCTATTTCCGTAAATTAGCCCAGTTGCGGAGTTCTGGGGATAGATTGCTATTATTCAACTAAACATAGAAATAGTTTTGTATAATTTGAATGAAATATGTTCGTTTGGTTAAAATTAACTTCATTCACAATAAAATGCGATCGGATCGCTCGATTACCGAAGGCACTATTTCGTAGCCGGCTCGTGAGCCGGCTACGAAATAGTGCCTTTGGTATACTTGATCGCCAAGTATACTTGATCGCCATACGCTCCCCACGGGTGGGGAGTTGTGCGTTCTATATGTGAGAGGCTAAGTTCCGCCAATACGGAAATAGCCGAACGTGAGATTGGTCCGATAAATTGTCCGAGACATATCGCTGAAAACGTCTAAGATATATTATCCGGGACAGACAGTAGACCTGAAGTCACTGTTTAATAACTGGTGTAAATATGGTAAATATGGATACGTTTTCCTACTCTTCCAAGAAAGGACCACTAAGCTAACATTTTTGATAAGTCTGACAACTGCAGGTAGAAAATAGCCCAGTTATCATCGATTAACAATATTTCCTATGTTAAAAAGATAGCAAAGGCAACCCGATTAATGAACCAGAGCTCATGTGCTCAGCCGCGCGTCAATGCAGCCATTCCGCTGCTATCGGGGCAGGATAGTATTGTCTAAGGATTAACTTGAATTATAGTGCAAACCCGAGATTGAATGATCATTTCAGCTTGTAACGTTTATCAATGTAGTGATCGTCATTGTTATGAGACATTTTGGCATAAATCAAAGTTCAGTTGTTACAATGTTATACTGCTCAGATGCTTCCAGAGAGTGCCAATTTACCATCAAGTTTCAAAAAAAATTCTTAAGCTGCGAGGGGGGATACCCCCCTCTCAGACTCTCCCCCTATCAAGCCCCCCCAAACCTGACAACTTGTCTACGCCCTTGCATTACGTGAGCTAAAGTAACTCGTGGTGCGCATTGCACGATGGGAAGGAAACATGGCCGATTTCCAAACTGTCCAGTGATGTATTAGCCATAGATGCTGTTGAAAGATCCATACAGTCTGGGTATGTGTGGATGTCCACATTTTCCATTAATATATAAAAACTGAAGTTGACTTATATCCCTATATCCCAATCGATGTATAGGCCTATTCCAATACCCCGATCAAGTTATAATACCTCGATCAAGGTATTTTCCCCAACCTCTTTAGAATGATATAACTTCCTGACCCTTTTGGTGATGATATTTAAGACAAATTTGTTACTATACGACACAAACTGGCTGGCTGAGCTAGGTGATTGAAGTTGTCGGCATTGTTTGAACAGTAGCTAGTACAACATTTTATAGCATTGGCTGTGCAGAACAATGGGGTACTAAGCACTGTCATGTTATATCCCAGATATAACAGATATCCCAGATAATTTGAACACCATGATACACGAACAATGAAATTGACACCCTGCTTCACCTGCTGCCGCCAGTTTTGTGGGGACCAGACGAGTAGGAAGAGGCCGACTGTATCCGAGATAATATTCGTCTTCCTCCTGGCATCATGAATCTTCTCTCACATATGGCACAGAGCTTTTATGCGCCAAATTCACAACCGGCTTTTAATCACACATGGCAATGTTGTGTCTGTCATGTCATTTCTGCAAATGAAAATCCATCACCGGAAGTTGACAACAGGCATTTTCCGATTGGCTGATGAGCTAGGGAGAGATCATTATTTGCACGTCATCGCCATAAATCAGAGGGTCTACAATGAGGGTCCTATTAATTAATAACACTTAATGTCATACTGAGAAATGTCGATAATATTTGAAATGAAACGGAGAAATTAAGTTGCAATGGAGACGGAATATTCAGAAAAAAAAATAAAAATAATAAATGGATAGCAGCACTTTGATCAATATGTTCGATTTATTAGTTATTCTAGAAAAAAAATAGTGTTTTATTTATCATTCATTTTTCTAGGAAATGCATTTAATAATCATCAACCTGTGATGGCCTTAGCTTTCATACCCATATTGATACTTTTATCTTTTATCTGGGATTTAGTATTCGGAGGGATAGCTGCAGATGTTATTCCGGTTCTCATTTTTACGGGGCGATTTAGACCCGTAGGGACTAATGGTCCTGTCTTATAGTGAGGAAAAACTTGAGCACCGGCTCTGTCTTGCTAACACAGCAAAAGATAGAGTTCTTACACGACAAGAAAGAGGTCTGAAACTTCCTTCTTTAGAGTGTCCAGGTTTCTGTGTTTTTAATGTTCGAGTATAGTTGCAGGTCTGATATGTTTAAGTTACATTTCCATTTATCTAATTGTATGCGTGTATTTGTTAATTTTCCAGTGGCACTACTTTCCTGCTCAAAATATGTCGTCTGCTAAACCACAGATTTTGAGAGGCGCATGTTGAGTGATTTTGTGGGACTAACTCATTCTCATTAGAAAGCGTGTTTGGGCAGTTATTTAGTTTTAAATAGTCTACTATCAAGTGTAATTCATTTTAGAAAACAATGGGATATTTCATGTTGCCTGTATTCATTTACGTTTTCATGAAATTTGTTTGTTGAGTTACAGTTTGGAATTTTCGCCATTTAATCTTACCCCTCAAGACCCTCTGAATTATTTTTTTTATGGTAAGTTTCTAAAATCCAGTGGTGGTCAAATCATTTACGTAATAATTTCCCTGTATTCAGAAATGTTTTTTTTCCATTCTGCTTCTGAAATATTCATGGAATGTTGCAAGCATTTTCCCTGATCTACACAAAGAGCTCTACGAATTGCATGTCCCCAACCAAAGAAGATAGAAATGTGACAGGGGAGATAACCAATATAGAACTGTATAGGCTGAGAAATGTATTGCAAGGCTTCAGTTTAAATCTCCACAACCATTTCTACCCGTGAATTATCAATTACTCAGTTGGCTTTAATTATACTTCAGTTGCAACTTGTGAAATTTCCATCACACCTTGAAAACACCTATAAAACACTTGTAAACAGTAGTTTGGTATCCATTTGTGGCTCTATTTTCTTCATTATAAGGGTAATCAGTGGACCTTATAGATCTACATTTATAGTACAGTACATAGGCTTTATTTCTGAATGACAGACTAAATATAAAGCCAATTTTTACTTGCTATATCATCTGAATAAATGTATGAAACAATTAGAAGATTTATAAGGTGTGCATGAAATGAATTTATCCAACTTGAAAATGAAAGTAAATTGTATTACAACAACAAATTGTATTACCATTATATTGTGTCCTTGCCCGCCGATAAGTGAAAGCTAGGAGGATGAATAATATGAGAAGAGTTTCAGCATTCTTTCTGTGATCTGCACAAAAGCCACAATGAAGAAAATAAAAAAGCATGGGCAAAAGCCCTATCTGACATTGAGTTTCATGTCAGGGCTATAAGATCACAACTCTACAGATTTTTTTCACAGTTACGTGGATACCTTGCCAATTCTGCTGAAGGATATGCTTTCTATTATCTGAAAAAAAGTAAAATATTTTACAAATATTGGGAACATGCAGAGAAGACATTATTTATCATTCATCAGGTTTGTTTCATAATAAATGTCTGTCCCATCGATCACAAGTTTTTTTCAAATATATGTATGTGTACAATTACACTACTGCACTAGAGATCCTTGTTGAGAGGAATGTATGAGACTATAAGTATGGCTCTTCGCCATGGGAAGGAACATCAAAGAGTTTGTGAAATTATTCCGACAGCCTATTTTACATTTATATAGCCCCGTTTCAGTGCCTAAGGCTCTTTTTATTTTATTATTTTGACTCAGAAAGTATCTCGTTTCTTGTTATATTAAAACAAAAGTACGGTAATGAAGCAACATTGGATAAATTAGACATGTTTTTTTTCACAACCGTGCCTATTTTTGATGCAGAAGTAACAATATAGACTACCGGTAAGACAAACTCTGCTGTTTACATATATTTCTAGCCGCAACTGGAAGCTAATGACAGCGATCATTTCTTGGTTATTACTGTTTGTTTAGAAAGTTGAAAACGTTCATATACCGTGCGGTTTTTTGGCAAATTTGAACGATATTTAACTTAGACCTACCGTACTTACTGGTTCTTTTGGTAATGTGATAATACCGAATATATCCCCGGGCTCGTTTCGTTTTTCGCTTTGGTTTCTCAAAATCAAAAATTGAAAGTTAATTTTCAATTTTCGTTTTACTTCGCGCAAAATTGAAAATCAAATCTTGAAAATTGCCTCGAGTTGTCCGTTTTTCGTTTTTTTTTTTTAATTTTAACTTAGACGTATCAGCGTTAATATAACTGGATTGGGTGGGAACCTGCCGGGTGGTGGGGCGGAGAGGACTTAAACTTAAAACGGAGTGCATGTCCGGTGTCACCAGCGCGAATATGATTTGTACTATTTTTTATGCAAACTGAGTGAGTGAGTGACTGACTGAGTAAGTAGGATTTGACGTGGTTTTCAGCTATGTTTCAGTCATATCACGACGGTGCTTACATATGCCCCTGGTCACGAGAGTGTCCACAGTTCCTATATATATACTGGACACTGATCAGCCCATCAGCCAGTACAGCACCCGATCACCCATCCAACTGAGTATTTATGTTCTTATTATTCTGAAATACGTAACAATGTTGTAAGAACTGGTACTACAATTCGGTTAGCAGTTCGAAGAGGATAAGAGCAATTGATCAGCGTTGGGTCATTCTCACGGAAAGGCACATTTTCACTTGGGGAAATATCTCAAAATCAACATCACCAATGACTACAAAATCTGATTTCAACAGAGTCTCCATTGACAAAACTCTTTATAACGCGTACAATAAATGCAGACATTCCGAACAATAAACTTTTCGGAACACTTAACGGTGGAGTTGTCTTCAATCATGTCAGTGGTGTTACACACGAATGATCAGTATATTGGGCACTAAGAGAACAGAAATAGAAAGATACACACATGCTAGGCAATAGATTGCATGTAACTATGACTAATGATGAAAAAATATTGAAGTTAGGAAAACAAGTTTGTTTTCAATATCCTAAGTATGCCACTTGGCTCAACAAAATCAGCCAATTGGACCGCATGTATCAACCATTCATGTAGATTCTGTATAATAAAACCTATTTATTCTTGATGCGGACTTTAAACTAATCGAGTTTGTTTCTTTTTCAAAATATGGGACAATTTAAACAAGTGTTTCTGAATTTCTAGACCATTCTTGCATCCGTAACATCACTGACAATCCGGTAACACCACTGACCTCGTGCAACACGTACCACTGATTAATTTGTTCATAGACGCAAAAATGCAGTTGCAAGTGAAGAATATTTAGGGGCAAAACAGGTATATGAAAAGCCTTCTGATAAAACCGTTTCTTCTTCTGCAAATAGTTATCTAACTGAAATGTAACACCAATGACAACCCGGTAACACCAGTGACCTCGAGTAACACCACTGACCTCGTGTAACAACTGTGACCAATTTGTTCATAGAGGCAAAAATACAGCCGTGAGTGAAAGCGATCTAGGGGCAAAACACGTATATGACAAGACTCCTTAACTTAGTATTATTTGGAAGAAAGGTAAATTCAAGTTGTACTGAAATTTAGAGCAAAATCATCATTTTTGTCAATGGTGTTACCCTACAAATAGTAACACCACTGACAGGTAACACCACTGACATTTTGGAAGGAATTAATTGTTGCTCCCTCGTATATTGTCGTGACGGTCCAAGAACAATGATTTTGTAATTCATACACACATTTCTTTATTACCATTTAATATTTTTACTCGGGAGCCACTACATGTTGATCCTGACACGTAACACCAGTGACCGGTAATAAACATACGCTGAAAATTTGGAGCTAGAAATGACTGAAATACTGAAAAGAGTTTCATAAAACACTTCTTATGGAATCTCAAGTTTACCCGCGCTTGAAAAAGAAGCCGCCTGGTGGTAAAACTTTGTTTCTAATTTAAGCGTTCGCTTTTTGGCTCCTATTTCAGTTACAGTAACACCAATGACCCGAAAACCAGTTACAGACCTTTGCCCATGCCATTTTCACAAGATAATCTGCCCTTGTAAACAATATATTCAAATATTGAAAGAACAGATGCAGCTGGTTGCCAGAAAGGTAGAATAATGTAGAACAAAAGAATTTCTGGCAACTTTATCGTGGTTACAGGTCTATTTTACCGTAAATTGAGGGTTCTGGTGAAAATTTACCCGAAAAAATCAATCGGGACAGTGCTTGCAATAAGTTATTCGTACTCTACTAAATGAATACTACGAACAATCTGAATTTTTTCAGACATAAGACTGGTTAGAAGAAAATTTGGGTCGAGTGACACGAATTGCGCCTTTCCGTGAGAATGACCCCGTTATCAATATGACGAGTACTATGATGTCCCAGGACCCTGATCAAGACCGCACAGCGAGGCCGTTTGTTGACCTCCACGCCGCTGAGTTTGGTACAAGGTTCTCGGAACTTGGGACTCTTCTCTGTAGTAAGGTGGAGAGTGCTGATAGTCATGTGCATGCAAGTAGACTAGATATAGAGTTTCCCAAGTATTCTTCTATTTCAATCAAACGTTTGAGCATGTCTGATCGAAAAGATGTGTCGTTGATTGATCAGTTATTTTTGAACCAGAAGGTCACGGAATGGCACAGATATCAAACGTTTCGAATCTCTTTGGTCAGATTGACGGCCAAGTTACATGATTTTATCAACCAAGGAACCTTTTTTCAAATTTTCCATCATACTGCCTATTATTTGATGAGAAATAAAAATATTTTGCGCATTTTAGAGAGTAAGAATTTAAAAAGTTGGAAGAAACCCGACGAGAACGCAACTGTCCAGCTTTGTCCATTTTCGCCCCATCATGTTCGGCATTTTGAATTTACCCATGATCCTCGGTTGGGTGGGGTATGCAAAATGACTCAAATGATACGCTAATGCTAAAAAGTCGGGGAATGTTCTCATTTTCTTTCAATCGATTCGGGGAGTGTATAGAATGTTTGGTGGGGATAATACCCCCACTCCCGGCATGGTAGGGTTAAGTTTGCCGATCGTATCAATGTAAACTGCTTATTCAGTTGCTGTAACAAAGTCTGTATGCTTTGTTATCAATCAATTCAGGTGGCAGCCAGGGCTTCGTGTGGCCAGTGATTGTCTATGTGACGCATGTGTGACAGAATCGGCGCCTGTGTGGCAGAGTCGGCGCGTGTGTCACACATCACTGTCGGGACTTGTCAGCCGAACCGGTAATTTGTATAAAACACATTTTTCCTAAATGTATTTGCGTGTTATGTATAACTAAAACTTCATTGGTGTATTTTAATACCACTTGTTTGTTTAGTTCTTTCGGCTGGCATCTGGATCTTGCCCTCCTTAAGACACAATTGCAATATGCAATATACTTTTCATCATGTGTAAGTACTCCCTGACCATTGTTCTTCGCGAGATATGTAGAAGAATACGTATCGCTCGGCTGTTCTCTCCTAATCTCTATGACATTTTTCCACAAAATTGTGAAATTTTACGGAATATTGGATTTCTTGCAGTTACTAAAAAACTAATACTATCCTCAATATATATATACTACGCCTCTGGCTGGAAAAGGCGGACTAAACTGCATGCCTTAAATTACCAAAATGTCCAAATATGCTCGATATCAAATGAAACACCCGTGGACCCTTATCCCCTCTCAGCATTAGGATCATTGATGCATTCCTCCCTTGATGGATTGGCGGAGGCTGGGAAAACAGATAGCTCAAGAACTGGCACAGTGTCGGGTGAGAGCCTGTCAGTGGTGGAGTGGAGTGGATTTATACTTTAAACGGAGTGCTATCTAGGGCTACCAGGGCGAATGTGTTTTGTACTATTTTTTTAGGCAAACTGAGTATCCATGTTCTCATAAACGACAGCCTAAGGTTATTCTTTTCCATCTACGTAAAAATGTTATTAATACTGCATGGGATTAGAATTCGGTTTAGCAGTTCGAAACGGATAAGAGTAATTGATCAGAGTTATCCATATCATTACAAGCGTCTGGTCCGTCATTCATAATTCAGCCGTCGTCCATTAGAGAATATCAGATGTCACTGCCGATAATCATGTGCCTGTAGGCTAGATCGGAAGTTTCCTAAGTATTCGTCTATTTCATACAAACGTCGACTGATCGAACAGATTTGTCGTTGATTGATCAGTTATTTTCGAACCAAAAGGTCACAGAACGGCACAGACCTCAAAAGTTTCGAATCTCTTTGGTCAGATTGACGGCCAAGTTACATGATTTTATCAACCAAGGAACCTTTTTTTTCAAATATACCATTATACTGCCTCTTATTTGATGTGACATGAAATAATTTTTGGGCATTTTAATGCGTGAAAAGTAAAAAATTTGGAAGAAAATCGCCGAAAACGCAACTGTCCAGCATTGTCCACTTTCGAATTACCATCGCCGTCATTTTTAATTCACCCATGATAGTCTATCGCATCAACTAAAGTTTTTGATGCTAACGACCGTAAACAAGTAAGCGATAAAATTAAGTGCCTCTCTAAAATAAAGGAAAACATCTGGAGAGTACGGCCGGAGTGGAAACAGTGAAGTTCCAGATTTCGGAGACAATAAACCTGCTTTCCTTTTGCAATAAACCTTCTCTCCTGATATATTGAAAAGGTACAAAATTAATACGGTAGATTACAGATATCTACACACACAAACAAAAAATGTTTGCCTCAACTGGTGAATAGCTTCCTTTTAACTTGGAAAACTGTCAATGTGCCGATTCGTCGAAGGGAATGTCATGGAATTATGACGCTTATTGCAACCTTCCAATAGGTAGTTGTCCAAAGACGATTTCGGTTCTATCCATATGTTTACAGAAAGAAAAAGTTACCGGTACCGTAAAGCGGGGTGATGTTGGCCGATTGCAGGACGTTCATTAAATTTCTCAATCTACTTTGTACAATAAGTTTTATTCGTTCCGAGATAAATAAGGTCCGACGTGTATTCTAGATTTGGCAAGAAACTTTTATGCTATAGTCTGTCCATTTTAATTAGTCGTCTACTTTGGAGCTTGTCAATAATCAGCAGTTAACTCTGCATAAATTTTCTTTTTTGCATCGTGTAGAACAAACAGAACTCTACAAAATGACTACCATTTCTCCGTGATATCGATCATATATCGCTCTTGAAATAACTTTGTAATTTTCTCCATATAAAACTTCAGTACAGTTGTTTCATGTACCGGGACTCAGTTACATAGGGAAACGTCATAATGTATTCGTGTTGTCCAGCACAAAGGTCAACAATGCCGTGTACGGTCATAGAGGTGTGTGCGGTTTATCATTCGGCAATTTCACTGGGCATGGGATATGAGCGACACTCCCACGGACCGCCTGTTATTACTGTATTCGGCATCAATGACCTTTGTGCCAGTGACCATGAATACATTATGACGTCTCCCTATGTAATTGAGGCCCGGTACAGAAACAACTCTACTAGAGTTTTATATGGAGAGAATTAAAAAGTTAGTTCAAGCGTGATATATTATCGATATCATGGAGAAATCGTAGTCGTTTTGTAGAGTTCAGTTTGTTATACACGCTGCAAAAAAGAAAATTGTTACAGGGTTAACTATTGATTTTTGACAAGCTCCAAAGTAGACGACTAATTAAAATGGACAGACTTTAGTTCATGTAAAACAAACTGATGTTAGTCACTTATCTGAGGTCTCGGTGCAAATATTCGCATGGCCAACTTCAACCACGTGAGGGCGGGGTGAAGCGTGGAGGTGACTTAATTGGTCGTCCTTCATTTTAGAGTATATATTCATGGTGATCACCACTCGAATTAAACTACATTGGTCCAGTTACGTTCTGAATAACAGAAACACATCATTATCTAGGTATCTTTTATTGAGAGAATTGCTTTAAGCTGGTGTACGGATATTTTCAATAATTGCAATAGACTTTCACTGCAAGTAGGAATGTTAACAATTAACTCATTAACAGTCATATTGGTCTCAGGACGACTGTTTCGTGTTTCCATGTTATATGTTCTGTGAAACACACACAACGAAGCTCTCTAGCTATTAAAAAATGCTACTAAGGTACTGTAAGAAGATAAGAAGCGCGCCCGTCTCACTGAATAGTAGTTTAGAAAGCGTAAATATTGTCCCATAGTTGAGGTGGAAGAGGAGGGTTGTGACGTCACATCCGGTCTAGGTTACTTCCGGGTCAAAGGTCACTTCCGGGTAAAGGCCACTTCAGAGTCAAAGACCACATTCGGGTCAAAGGCCAGCAAAATGGTACATCTTCAGAAAATTTATGACCTATCCCAAAGTTCACAAGATCATTATTGTTTAGCATCATCAGATAAACAAGAATAGTACGATCAGACAACATGCAGGCGAAAATACGGTATAATTGACGTTCTTTTCCGCGTGTCAATGGTTGATCTTCAATGCAGAATCTAGGTCAACTAAATTTATAATGTCTGCTGCTTCAAACGAGTAGGCCTACAAGTTCAACGTTCAGTTTTATTTTTTTAACAACAAAACTTGCATAATGTTAGCAACAAAGTACATATCATAGGGAGTGTGAACAGTACTATGTAGCATGGAGCTATAAATCGAATTATAGCTCCATGTATATGTAGTGAATGAAGAACAGAAATGATGCAAATGCCCTGACCTGATACACATACTGACATTACTATGGTACACTACTGATTACACATACTGACATTACCATAGTAGTATACAAGGCGTAAATTCGGTCTTTAGCGCGTCAGTGCGCATGCGCAGAACTTGGTTTGACGTCACAATTGGGTGTGTGCGCATGCGCATGTGAGGTGTGTGGGTGGTGGGTACCAATGTGGGTGGTGGGTACGTTGTGGGTGGTGGGTGGTGGGTACCAATGTGGGTGGTGGGTACATGTGGGTGGTGGGTGGTGGGTACCAATGTGGGTGGTGGGTACCACCCTGTGGGTGGTGGGTGTTGGGTTTAACATGGCGGTGTGTGTGTGGTGTGTGGGTACCAATGTGGGTGGTGGGTACGTTGTGGGTGTGGGTGGTGGGTACCAATGTGGGTGGTGGGTTCGTTGTGGGTGGTGGGTGGTGGGTACCAATGTGGGTGGTGGGTACCAAATGTGGGTGGTGGGTACTGCGGCGTGTGTGTGTGTGTGTGTGGGTGGTGGGACCAAGATGTGGGTGGTGGGTACAAATGTGGGTGGTGGGTACCAATGTGGGTGGTGGGTACCAATGTGGGTGGTGGGACCAAGATGTGGGTGGTGGGTACAAATGTGGGTGGTGGGTGCATGACAAGATGGCGGCCTATGTGTGGGTGGTGTGAGTGAGTGCAAGAATGTATTCATCCGCGGTGATGCAGTCATGTCTGGCGGTGATTCGGTCTCGGGAAAAAGCTTCCGCGGAGAAAAAGTAGTCCCTAGATAAAATGGTCCGATGGGGTCGAGTGAGGTATCAAAGTGAAGCTTAGGTGAGGGGGCATCTAATGGGCTGGGTGTGGGATTGAAATATCGGCATTGTGCGCATGCGCGGTGGCCGAAGGGTATGAAAATAGCCTTTTTGGAGCTAGGAGATTGACTACTGGTCCAGTGGGGTCGAGTGAGGTATCAATGTGAAGCATTCATGAAGGGGCATCTAATGGACCGGTCTGCGTGAATCGGGCGTGACCTGGGACTATGGGATGCATGTACTCACTTGGTTCTGGGTATTTGTCATCACGGGGAGGTCACGTGATCAGTTCAAGGTCATATCCATTTTTTCCCCATCACGGTTGTGCGCAGGTGTATGACGTCACTTCCGGTCTGCGTGAATCGGGCGTGACCTGGAAAAAGGATTGATCTGTAATCTGTGTTGTTGTTGTTGTTGTTGTTGCTCCTTTTTTTTGGACTAACCCATCAGAATAGTACGTATCACGGACTACACCCGTAGAGCTACATCTGGTCTATAAAACACGTCCCTCTGGATCCCACACCTTCATTTCTACAGAGCCATGGCGGAGATCCAGCCCCATGCGACTCGCATTTTACAGTATGCCACCGTGGTGAATTCATTCACGGGTTACCGAGCAGTGGTCCGGTCCATGTTTGCAGATGGCGACGACAACGAGGGACGACGCCAGATCCTGAACGAGTTCACAGAAGCGGTCCTCCACAGAGTGCACTCGATGGAGAGGCGTGCCATCACTCACCACTACTGGACTATGACAGCCATCCTTGATGCTCGCGCTATGGACCAGGAGCGCTCACGCCGGAACCAGCGCCGGCTGGTTGGCCTCATACTAGTCTGTGCCCTATTCACCCTGGCGCTGTGGTATTGACACTATAAATACGAGGGGTGAGACAGAGTGTGTGTCATTCACCGTTCGACATTTACAGCAAGCATGTCAACCTACCTACGAGCCATCCTGCCTCTTACACCCAGTGTGAGGTTATACATTTATCAAGATAAAGTCACCCTGGTCAAAGACGATGAAGCTATTTACTGGACGCCCGCTGAGATGCTATCGAATACGGTGACGCTACAGCGTGATGGCTGGACTAAATTTAAACGGGTGTTGAGCGGTGAGTTGGACGGAGACCTCATCCACCTGGACAATGCCATCTACGTATATTCCGACCCGCCCGTCCACATACGCCTGGGCCGCTACCAAGAGCCTACGCGAAGTATCCTCCTAAGCCCCTCTGTGTGGTCAGCCTTGGAGAAAGTAGTGCCTATTGTGGACCAGTTGTTTACACCGGACGACCGATCACCCGACCAATTGGCGTGGGTTCGTGCTATGGAAGACGCGGCGGCTGAACCCCATGAACAACTACATGAACCCGACGACGATGCCATTGATTACCCCGCTAGACTCAGTCAGCCCAATGACATGACCACCTGATCCTTTGATCTCACGGGGTTCTCCTATAAATACGAGAGACAGTGAAATCTGGTACCATTCACGTACTGACCATGACGGAGCATATAGTACTGGCGTATTTCAGCTTGACCCCCGAGGTTTTCCTGCACGTGTATGCGGATAAGGTCGATATCATGGAGGAGGTGGTGGGAGACACGGACCCTACACAACCGTGCCCGGCTCACATTCGTCTGTCCCGGGAGGGCTGGACCAAATTCAAACGGGTGTTGTCTGGTGAACTGGACGGCGACCTCATCCACTTGTGTCACGATGTGTACATCCGACGCGGCCCTTTCTTTGCTCAATTGGCTCGGCTAGATGGGGGTACAGTGCATTTTACCCTTCACCCTGATCTATGGTCTGCATTGGAAGATGCCGTGGTGGATGTGGATGAAGTGCTTATCAAGCGGTCATCAGACGAGTTGGACTGGTCATTTACCATGGCCACTGTGGAAGTCCACGAAGAAAATCAGAAAGAAACTCCGGCCCAAGATATACCTGTTATAAATAAACGATAGAGCCAGGGTCCATCATCATTTTGTCACCATGAAGCGCTGGGAGAAGGTGTTGGATAACTTATACTACAGTCCCGACAGTCCGGCAGCCTATAGTGCATTGTCGGCTCTCTATCGAGCGGCCAAACCCCAGGGTGTACAACGTGCCCAAGTCCGAGATTGGTTAAGAAGACAAGACACCTATACCTTACATCGATCTGTCCGTCGCCATTTTCTACGGAACCGGATCATCGTGGGAGGAATAGATGCCCAGTGCCAAGCGGATTTGGTGGATATGAGCGCCTTTGCCAAACACAACGATGAGAATCGGTATATCTTGACGTGCATCGATATCCTATCCAAGCATGCGTGGGTGGTACCCATCCGGACGAAAACGGGGGCAAATCTCATAGCGGCGTTCAAAGACATCTTCAAGACCGGGCGCAAACCTTTGTATTTGCAAACCGACGAAGGCACGGAATTCCTTAACAGACCGTTCCAAGCCTTTCTCAAGAAACAGAAGGTGTTTTTCTTCCATACGTACAACAAGACCAAGGCTTCCGTGGTGGAGAGGTTCAACAGGACATTCAAAGGCCGCATGTATAAATATTTCACCTATAAGAATACAAGACGGTACATCGATGTTCTCCCGAAACTAGTGAGGGGTTACAATCGAGCCTATCATCGAAGTATAGAGAGAGCCCCCATTACCGTGACCCAACGCAATGAAGCCCAAGTCCGGCGTGTCTTGTACCCCAGGCCATCGCAGCGAACGACGAAGGCGGTGTACAAGGTCGGGGACCCTGTACGGATCAGCAAAGTCAAGGGCAAGTTCGAGAAAAGTTACTTGCCCAACTGGAGCGATGAGCACTTCCTGATTAAACGGCGCCTACCCTGACAGCGGCGAGTCTATGAACTGGAAGATCTCCAAGGGGAAACGTTGCTGGGGACGTTTTACGAGACGGAATTACAGCCTGTTGTAAAAACACAGCAAGACTACTACACGGTGGAGCAGATTTTGAAAACGGAACGTCGACGTGGTAAACTGTTTCATTTCGTAAAATGGCAAGGCTGGCCCAGTTCCTTCAATTCCTGGGTCGCTGCCAACCAGGTGAAACGACTATAAAACCAGACACCACTGCTGTCCTCCTTCATTCCACGTCCGACCACAGTGCTATGGACCAACAGCAGCTGCCTCCGAAGACAGCGTCTCGCAAAACGCGCAAAGCGCAAGTGGTCTTTGGGGTGCTATTGCTAACCCTGCTGAGTGTGTTGTACGGAGGTGTGTTTTACGACGTAGCCTATGTCAGCACGTTACTTAACCAACTGAGAACACCGCCCATCAGTGAAACGGGTCTACAGAGAGCACCAGTCGTATCCAGCCCAGTCACCACCACCACACCCCGCGTACAAGCCACGTCGAGCTCTACACTTACACCAAGTACACCTACTACGTCTCAAGACCCACCGGATTTCATCCCTCACAGTGAACCGACCACCCACGTTGTACCCACCCCCCAGCACCATCTCTGAACGTGAACAGACAACGACGACCGACGTTGTACCCACCACCACTCCAGTTCACTCGTACGAAATTTACAAGAGCGGGTTACCACGACAACGGATACACCTCAAACCATGGACCCTGGGTGGCAGCATCCCTTCACCTGCGTCATCGCAGGACCGACGGGCTCCGGCAAAACGCACTTCGTCAGGAAGCTCCTTCACCACGCCGACAGCATGATCACTCCACCCATTGCCCGAGTCGTGTGGTGTTACGGAGAATGGCAGGCAGCGTATGCAGCAATGCCCCACATCACGTTCGTGGAAGGCCTACCCAACCTGGCTGATTTGGAACCCGACACCTTGGTGGTTCTGGATGATCTCATGGCGGAGACGGATGCACGGGTCACCCAACTCTTTACCAAAGGCAGCCATCATCGACGGCTCAGCATCATCTACATTGTGCAGAATCTGTTCAGTAAAAACAAAGAGCATCGGAATATCAGCTTAAATGCCCACTACCTGGTGGTCTTCAAAAACCCGAGAGATACCACTCAACTGCTGCACCTGGCGAGACAGATGTATCCCGGCCGCACACTGTTTGCGTTGGAAGCCTTTAAAGATGCCACAACCCCTCAGCACGGGTATATGCTCTTCGACCTCAAGCAAGCCACCCCCGACCACCTTCGACTACGGACCGGCATCTTTCCCGGAGAGACCCACCACGTGTACATGCAAAAATAATGTAAAAACATCCACAGTGGCGCCTCCAGCTGGGGTCTGTGTGTTTGATGATGGGGAATAATAAAAAGAATGAATACCACAGCAGGGTTGACTTTGTCTGTGATGTGGATAAAAAGAGCAGAGTTGTGGGTTCTAGCATTAGTTGTACAGGATGTCTGCGCGAGTACGGAAGCACGCTCCCACGCTCCGTGTATTGAAGACGGCCCCACCCGAGTTAGTCCGAACCATTGCACGCGGTGCGGACCCTGACCTTGTACGCTGTCTGTGCGAGATCGGGTATAACCTGTTAAAAGGCAACGTACCACTGACTCCGGCTCAGAAGACCAAGTTGGCCAAGCATAAGACAGGTCTCCGAACCGTAGTCCACAAGCGGGTCCCTGAAACACAAAAGAAAAAGGTGTTACAGAAAGGCGGCTTTCTCGGGGCCATCTTAGCACCGTTGGCCGCTTCCGTGTTGGGTCCAGTATTGGGTGGACTCTTCGGCCGACAATGAACCACACGAAAAAATGGTCCTCGTCGAACCACGGTTCCTGCAAAACCTCCAATCACCCTACCCTGTCCCACCTACGGTGAAGACCATAAACAGCCTCGATGGAGAGATGCAACAGATCTTACAGAGACCGGGGTTGAGCGACAGTGAGAAAGTACAACGGTACAATGAGACGCTTCAACGGTACATGACGTTCATGGACCAATACAAAACCCTGTCTACCCCAGCAACAGCACCACCACCACCACCACCACCACCACGTGACAGACCGCTGACCTCAGCACCGTTCCAACAGCCGCCATTACCAGGGGTAGCCTCCACAGCCCCACAGTAGGTGGAAGACGAAGTGCTGAAGAGTGTACCTGCATCGTTCAAGAAACAAGCTGGCCTGGTATTACAACGGATGAAACAGAATCCTAACATGACTTGGAATGATAAAGGCGAACTCCTGGTACAGAATCAGGTGGTCCCCGGCACCTACATGACGGATTTAGTGAATGACTTGATGCGTCAACGCAGATCGCACACCGATCCTCGAGGATGGGAGGTCTTCGCTCAAGGCTTGAAAGACATGCATGTACCACAGGAATTGGTGGGGAACCCCCACCGCTGGGCCTTTATGCAGCAAACCCAGCAATCGCCGAGTCGTGCACCACGACTCTCACCACAACCTTCTTGGGAAGCCGAATGGGAACCGGAGTCACCCCCCAAAACTCCACCACTATCACAACGGGCACCTTCTTTTCAGACCTTTAAAAAACCACCCTCGATCAAGACACCCCACATCTCCAGAGCCGTGACACGTAGCAAGTCAACGCGACGAACATGACGCCGCACACAACCGCCCAAGGCCTGGAAGACCTATTAAAACCAACAGCAGCAGCAGGACAGCTCAGTCGCCATGTTTTACCTGACCCTACCCAGTAACAGTTCGCTGTATGTGTTTCCTGACAACACCGTGGCCAAGTACGTCACCCAGTTACCACAACCGTTACATTTACCTGGCCGCTGGGAATGTGCCCTCGTGGATATCCAATACCCTTACTCGTGGTACAACGTGCGAGCCAATGAAGTGTGGTACGAGGTGACCTACGAAGGCAAAAACACCCGACTCACCCTGCCCGAAGGCCAATACGATACCCCCAAAGAGTTCATGGGTGGGCTGTCAAGACTGGTGCATGATAAGGCGCTACGGGGGGTGACGGATAGTGCAACACGCCTGATAGCCTTGCGCTTCAAGAGAAACGTGTTCTCTGATGTCAACGTACACAACGACAAGGCACAGCTTACCGTCACCGATACCGTGAATGTGAAACTCAGTCCTACACTACAGCAAATGCTGGGTTTCGATCTACAGACGTTCGCTGGTCCCACCCAACACCATGGCGAGATGCCGATGGATATGAAGTCGGGCATGTACGGACTCTACGTCTACTCGGACGTGGTGGACAACCACATCGTGGGCGATATCAACACACCTCTGTTACGGGTGGTCCCCATTAAAAATAAGTATGGAGGTCAAGTCACCCACAGTTTCACCCACATGCTCTACTTGCCCGTACGACAAACTGACATCAACACGATCACGGTGGATATAAGAGATGACACGGGACGACCGGTGGCATTCGAACGAGGAAAAGCGGTGCTGACACTTCATTTTCGACAAGCACGTGCTCCCCACTTTGCATAATGAAAGTACCTTACGAGTGCGATGCACGCAGCTATGCTGACTATTATGCCCAACAGGCCGGGGGTGGCTTTCCGGTCTTTAGCGGTGCACGCATGCAACGAGGACATGGACTGGGGAACATACTCGGCAGCATCGTCAAAACGTTCCTGCCCTTGGTGACGCGTGGGGTGAAAGCAATCGGCAAACAAGCGGTACGCAGTGGACTGCAAGTGGCCGGTGATGTCTTGGGGGGTACGGCAACCAAAGAATCCTTGAAACGGCGGGCCAAAGAAGCGGGAGGCGTCTTGGTGGCCAAAGCACAACGCACCGTAGGGAATAAAAGAGCTGCCCCACCGAGATCACGCACCAGTCGACGACCGACCCAGCGACGACGCACATCCAAGAAGACCCGGATATCTTTTCTTAAAACATGGCCTTAATCCACGCCGAGTCCTGCCCCTCCACCAACAGTGAATTTGATTTGTGGACCGTGCCGCCCACACAAACCAGTGTCGAACAAGGATTATGGGTGGAGCATCTCCCGCTTTCCAGCATCAACGAAACCGGGCCCATCGAGTTCACCATCAGTAATGCGGATACGGCCTATGTGGATTTAGCCCATACCTACTTGTATGTGAAAGCCAAGGTGGTCAATGGAGCTGGCACCAGAATCGCTGACCAAGCAACGGTGGGCCCGACGAATCCCTGGCTGCACTCGATGTTTCAGCAGGTGGATATTTTTCTCAGCGACAAACTCATCAGTGACTCCACCAACACGTACCCCTATCGAGCCTACATCGAGACACTGTTGTCGTATGGCCGAGAGGCTAAAAATCTCAGCTGACAACCGCTTTATTCTACAGGGACACAGCCGAGCACATGGACACGGCGGACAATGGGGGATATAACAAACGGAAGGCTTTCACTGCGAACAGTGCCTCGGTGGATATGATGGGTCGACTGCATGCAGACATGTTCATGCAAGACCGGTACCTTTTGAACAAGATCCCCATCAAAATCCGACTGATACGGGCGCCTCCGACCTTCGCCTTGATGGCCACTAACGTAGAGGGGCATGTAGCTGACTATAAGATTGTCATCCAAGACGCAGTCCTGTATGTCCGAAAAGTGAAACCGAATCCAGCCGTTCAATTGGGACACATGAAAGTCTTGGAAACAAAACCAGCCCAGTACCCTATCCGACGTGTACAAACCAAAGTGTTCTCTGTGCCTGCTGGAAATATGGGCGCTAACAAAGAAAACCTGTTCCTGGGGGAACTACCCAAGCGATTGATCCTGGCCTGTGTGGAAAATACCAGTTTCAGCGGAGCCTACCCAGAGAATCCGTTTGACTTTAAACATTTCGGCATCAATTTTGTGGCCCTGCATGTGGATGGACAACAGGTGCCAGCCACGGCCTTAACCCCAAACTTTGGGCGGAGGAATTTCATTCGAGCCTATCAGAGCCTGTTTACAGCCACCGGTCAAATAAACCAGGACGAAGGGAATATGATCAGTCGGGAGGACTACGCGAACGGATACACGTTGTTCTGTTTCGATCTGACCCCCACCTTAGAGAACGATCATCAGCTGGCCCTGGCCAAGCAAGGCAACTTACGGTTGGAAATCCACTTTGCACGAGCCCTGGCGACCACTGTCAATGTGATCTGCTACGCCGAGTTTGACAACATCATTCAAGTGGACAAGGCGCGCAACGTCCTGTGTGACTTCTCCACCTAACATGGATACAGACCAGATAACCACCGTGCTTGAGAATGACCCAGAGACACGTAGGGTCTTTCAAGGGGTGTTCGCCCGAGATGTGTTTCCATTAGACCGTATGTATCCGGCTGCTTACGTTCTCAACACGGATCCGATGGATCGACCCGGTGAACACTGGGTGGCCGTGTACTTGACAGAACAGCAGGGGGAATACTTTGACCCGTACGGTCTGCCACCCTCCATCCCGATTTAACAGACTTCATGGATCAAGGCACAGAGACGTGGTGTTGGAACAGTCAAACGTTGCAAAGCCTGACCAGTGGCGTGTGCGGACAATATTGCTTGTTTTACCTGTACCATCGATGCCGGGGAAGACCCTTATCTACCATCGTACAGATGTTTGACGAGTACCCCCAGGCCGAGGACCGCGATGTACTCGTCTATGACTGGGCCGCCCATCATTTCAATGTACAAGCCCAGTTCTGGGCTTAAGTTAATGACAAGCCCCTTGTTCTGGGCTTCAATGTACAAGCCCCTTGTTCTGGGCTTCAATGTACAAGCCCCTTGTTCTGGGCTTCAGTTAATTACAAGCCCCTTGTTCTGGGCTTGAGTTTTCACGTGGTTGTTC
>JAVTVY010011450.1:0-58131 GCA_036873755.1 Hanleya hanleyi
ATGCCTCTAAATCGCCAAGCCTGCCACAATTCTTATTTAGAGGCTGCCTGTAAATAATATATACCATGGTATAAAATGCCGAGCCTGCCATAATTCGTATTTAGAGGCTGCCTCTAATTATTTTGTACCATGGTATAAAATCGCCAAGCCTGCCATAATTCCTATTTAGAGGATGCCTCTAATTCCTTTTAGCCGTAAGTCGTAAATTTTCGCCTTCTTATTACTTCCACCAATGATATGCGCTTTCACAAATTTGGTGCCATATCTCTACGCTTGTTACAAGTTTACTCATTGGTCAAATTTAATATTCTTGATATGACATCGAGTTGTTTATGACTTACGGCTAAAATGAATTAGAGGCATCCTCTAAATAGGAATTATGGCAGGCTTGGCGATTTTATACCATGGTACAAAATAATTAGAGGCAGCCTCTAAATACGAATTGTGGCAGGCTTGGCGATTTACAGGCATCCTCTAAATAGGGATTATGACAGGCTCGGCATTTTATACCATGGTACAAAATAATTAGAGGCAGCCTCTAAATACGAATTATGGCAGGCTTGGCATTTTGTACCATGGTATATATTATTTAGAGGCAGCCTCTAAATGACGAATTCTGGCAGGGATGGCCAAGCATAGCAGCCCCATCCACGCAGACAGGCACGGGTTGAAGTGTAATGCTGGACACAGGTGTTATCAGAGTGGAATCCATGCCACTTTCATCATGTTCATTGTTCATGTTACTACATGTAGACGGGTTATCTGGATCGATGATCTCTGTTAAATATAAGTTTTACTGCTCAAACATAACCGGCTAAGGAAATGATATGCATGTGATGTATGGCAGATACTGGCATAAAACTGTGCAAACAAGCATTCTGACAACCCCATCAGCTTGGCTGACAATCAATATTGTTAGATTTGAACTCAAAGGGACAGTCAAAAAGCAGAATGAAATAATTTTGAAATATTATTTTAGAACATGACAATGATACATGTAACTGATCCAGTGTTGGCTGGAGGTATCCATTTTAGCAGGTGTGTAGCGCTTGCTACTATAGTGATCATATTGAGCAATGTGACAGTTCTCCACCAATCAGGCAACCTAATTTAGCCTAAACCCTTGTCACCACTATCGAAACCACAGATGCTACCTTCTGTTTGTTAGATGAAAATTCACAATTATATTGGTGTTTGCTCCATTAGTAGGCTACAAACGAAATGGTAATTGTTACAAAACTGATAACAATGGAACTGGATAAAACAATGTTATAATTAGTTTAAGTTGAACAGCAGAAACCAGGCGTGACCTGCATCACAGCTGCAAGGTTTGGAGTTAGTTACTTAAAAAACAAATTCAGAGTAAAATGGAACAATACGGTGCAACATGATATTTACCTCTCCCAACTGACCTCTGCAATGATGACAAAGATATATGAAACGGGCTATACAAGTACATCAAATGCTAACATTCCCATTACTGCATCATGCTTGATTATCAAATTCTGGCAGCCATAAAAATTGTTCGTAGAACCTTTCATGCATATTGACCCTTGGTTTGAGAAATTAAAGTTGTTTTGAAAAAAAAAAAAAAAAAAATTTGCCAAAAAGTTTGACCTTCATCGAGCAAATGAATGGCTACTGGCTGACCTCGTTCGCCTGATGGTTGCCCAAAATCACTTTCAGGTAACCCATGGTGGGTCTCCATAATTCAGTGATTTGTTCTCAGTAACTTTTGCATGAAATGAATTCGATTCGGCTGTTTGATCTGTATCAGCCTACAAACAATATGACCGAATAAATAAATCTCAGTGTGCCAGTGTGTCAATTTCTGTGCAACTTCAATTTTGTATCTTTTGACCCCTTGTAGATATTTGCAGGATTTCATTATCACACTTAGTTATGTCAGTGACTCAGTTATCCAGTATTACATTGCACATGCACCCCACTCCGGGTATCTACATGTAATCAGTAAGTAAATTCCTAACCACATGGTCAGACATGCAGCTTATGAAAGGTGAATAGGGTACATCTATATTATTGTTTTGACAGGCTATAAACATATTTTGACATTAATATAAAGGTTTGAAATACCATCTCAAATTTTGTTAAAACAACAGAAATACCTTCTCGCAAGGAAGATCCTTCATTCCATAAGAGTATTGGATTTCTTCGCCTTCGATAATATCTTTCAGGGCAAAAAGGGCCAAAAATGGCCTCTTATTCACATGTATGACTCGTGGTTTCGAATTCGGGCTTTTTTTGGAATGGTAGATCAGTCGTCCCAGTATGGGTCCATCTGTGGGCTCTTCTGTGGAATCAATGCTGAAATGTGAAATGTTTTTTGTTTGATTATTGATGGTAGCAATAGTAGGCCTACACATATTTGGAAATGCAATGAATGAATGAACTGCTGCAATTGTGATCATACATTTTCTAAACTTCAAGAATTTTATACTTTAGTACTATTAACAGTTCAGATTTCAACCATACCCATCCAAGCCTTGCATTTTAATGGGGTGATCAGTTCAGGGCCTGTGTGACATTTACATTTTCCCTACTTTTCAGCCCAGAAAATTTAAAATAAGAAAAATGTATTCCAGAGGAAATCAGCTCCATTGCAAGCAAATCAGCCCTCTGCATGGCAAATGATAGGCCCGTTGAATAAGCCTGACCCAATGGGACACTCGCACAATACAGGCTCTGGTCAAACTGAAGTTACAGTTCTGGAAACTGATTGGCTGTTTGTCTCAGAAAAGTATGAAATAAACAAACCTGAGGGTATAGTAATTAGCTGATTGGCTAGGTTGTATTGTGCAAATCTTCCAACTCTAGAATGCACAGCATGCAGTTCAATGTAAGATCACTATTAGGCCCTTTAATGGTCGACAAATACCTAACCATCATTGAATGATATCAACTTGCATGTTTCTATCAAGTCAACGAATAAATACATTTAGTGTTAATGTCCCTCTTCATACTTGTGGTCATGTCATGTCAATTTCCAGTACATTTACTATATTCTGGTAGAGGAAATATGGTGAGTGAACGATTTTCATTTCAAGCTTTATTTATAGTCAGTGTTCGAAATTACAAACATTAGCACTCAGGCTAGTCTTACCGATGGGATTAGTCAGAACCAAAAGCTGAAGTGAGATTAGTGATGAAACCAATGAAGGCACAGGGCAGAACATGAGCTGCCCTAGCCAAATTCCCTCAGTTATGGGCACTAGTTTTCTCAAAATGTAAATACTATAAAAGAAGACAAAAAGTGGCATAACTCTGTAAAACATCAACTGACAAAGACTTGTTTTTCTTCGGTTTGCATGGTTTGTGGTTCACGACAAGATACATAAATTCACCAAGTTTGGTAAACATAGATGAATCTGTTTGAGATACATGTAAGAGGAAATGTAAAATATCGACCGACAAGACTTGTTTTCGACCGGCTTTTGGTTGACACTAAGATACATTATTTCATCAAGTTTGGTAAACGTAGTTGAATTGATCTTCCAGATAGAGTGCAAACATCCATATGGAAGTACATGATGACGACAATACCTCTAGGCCAAAATTGGCAGAGGGGTAAAAAGGGCTAGACATATAGGTGAAAGAAGGAACAAAAGCATTCTGGTACCCAGAGGTCTTTCAGATAGAGCTTACTGACCATGCAGAGGTACATGATGATGAAAAATCATTAGGCCAAAATTGACCGAGGTGTAAAAAGTGTTAGAAATAAAAGTGAAAGATGGAACAATAGCATTCTGGGTACTCAGAGGTGAATGCTTCAAGCATATTACTCTGTGACAATGAGGTGCCTTAATGAGCATGATGAGATAGAGATAAGAAAATTAACTCATTTATTCTTTGACTAAGAAATGTGAGATACCAAGTAGTTTCAAGAACAAACAGTTACATATCCTCTTCGCTAAACTGTACATTCTAGGATAATAATCAGCATCAGGGCATTCAGTGCAACCCATCCACCATGCCTATTTCTCAGTACCTACATGTAAATACCAAAAATACCAAAAGTCTACATACCATCATTCCTTTCCTTCAAACGGAAAGAAAAATCTATAGACACTGGAGGGTCCCGATTCCTCTCTCTCTCTACCCTGGCTGATGAGTTCTCCTGGGTATTCACATATAAACTGGCCTCTATCAATATCGTGAACTGCAGGTACCGCTCGACCTGTTAAACAAACAGATCATAGTGATGTAAATCACTATACATGTAGATGTAAAATGTATGTATCTAGTACTACCATAACTTATCACTACCCCTTTTATATATTATTACGGAATTCCGTAGTGTTATAAAAATACTCGTACATCGTACAAAAGGATCAATTTACATGTACATGTATTTATAAAATCTTTGAGAAATTCAAATACTTTTGAGATTTTGTCTATTTAAGAGCAGGTTGAAGTTTTTGAAGACTTAGCAACCATAAGGTCCAATCAGTTAAATGCATGGATTTGTATCTATGATAGGTGGCCACATTTTTCTATTGTGGTAAGAAAGAAACAACAATATCGGCTGTGTGTTTTGAGTATGGGAAAGACTGCTCTTTCGCCAGAGTTTCCATTTCAATTCTATTCCTTTTAAAAGGGAATGTGAATTTATGTTTCACCTTTTGAAGGGCAAATAAATTCTTCAATGTATTCTGGATCCTTTCTCTCCACGATATGATGATACTTTTCTTCCTCTGATTGTTTCAATCTTTTTCTTAATGCTCCGCCCATCTTGAATACTTCCCAACTGAAAAGTGTAAAATAAAAACAAAAACAGTGCTGATACACCAGTATACAAGCTACATGTAGGTGACCTGGCCTTTTGAGGAGTGCAATCGCACTCACGCTCCATCACGCTCCTAATTTTCTTAGGAAAGAATAGGAATTCTTAGGAATCCTCCATATCAATAATTTTGTGGCGAGTTAGTAATCAACTACAAAACTACAATGGCGGACGAGATAGACTATTTTTCTCACATTTTCCTCTTGTTTGCACCCCTTATCCATGAAAAATTCGCTGTTAGCAGTTATGGCCATTATAAAAGCTACGAGTGCCATCTGTATTGTTCTAGAAGCAGGCCTATAGCCATCTTCACCAGCCAAGTCAACTACATCGCAAAGCTCTCTACGCTACGTAATGTACAGAGCAACGTGATGTACGTCGACTTGGCTAGAGAAGATGGCCTATAGCCAGCGCTGTCTATAGTTTTAAATTATGAATGTACGTCATGGCGATACTTCTGCAATACATTTATTAACACCCCATAAAAATTATATCGGTTACGACTACACAATGTGTCTAGGTTACTTTAATTTACCTTAGTATATTTTTTTAATTCTGCATCACAGAAAACCCCCATCGGTTGAGATTTCATGGTAAAAGGATAAAGAACTAATAATACACTTCATTGCAGAGTGATTTTATTCGTCAGAAATCGCTTAGAATGTGTCTCCGGCTATGTAGACCGCAAGTCTGGATAGCCTAGGCGGCCCTTGGACTCCCGCCTAAAGTGCTATGATAGTATAGACCCCAATGAAGAATTGTATCTGCCGACTCGCATCGTAAGGCCGTACAACTTTGATTTTGCTTCCGATGCCCCTGATATACATGGCATGCATGCGTACACATTGTCAACATTTTCCAGTCATGAGGCTAAATCTTTTTATGCAACAGCGTTAACCTCAAAACAAATTTTCATGTTTTTATTGCTAGACACACTCCACCCCTCCCCAACCACCTTCTTAAATTGATTTGCATGGTCAATTGGTCAACTTCTCCAGTCACATCAGATATGCTGTTTGGAGGAGATTTTCGTTAATCTTATTCAACTTACAAAGAATACATAAATTGAATACAAGTGATTAAAGTCAAATGCAATTTAAAAGACATAAGTGAAAATCTTTCAGTCTGAACAGAAGAACTTAACAAACAACATCATTCAGAAAAGTACAACAACAACAAATTACGTCGCACTCGCAGTCTGGACAATTTTTGCCAAATTAGGTCACAAAATGCTCCAGAATAACCCAATGTATTTGTGCAGTTTCATCTCGTCTGAATTTTTGAATCAAAACTGTTTCAAATTTGTTTAAGTGGGATAGCAATCCTGATCGTATTAAGGGGCCCAGTTTTCGATACCATCAGTGGATCAGTTGCTGACTCCGAGATTTAGCTATCATTCCGGAGTAACTTGTCGTTATTTTGTCAGACAGTCGATACTCAAAATTATAACCACAGGTTAGAATAAGCTTTTTAAATACCGCCGTTATCAGTACTAAAAGTTACCTACCATTCGAACACAGCACGGAGGATACACAGACGGCGCTGTGAAGCCTTGAACCTTGGGTTATCTCCCTTGGTGCGAAAATAGCCAAAGTGTGTGTCCGCTAGGTGGTGTTTGATTTGTCCAACTGTGTGCGTGACCAATGACCGAATAGTGTGTAACTGGAATTTCTGACATAGGCGACTTTCCGAGCACTCGTCAAAAACGACGTCATATGACTGCTTAGCAGGTAAAGAAGCCTTCCCATACAAAAACTTGCGAGGACCGGTGTGTAAGTCCTCACAAGTCAATAAGGTCCTCGGTAGGTTGGTGTGTATTCAAGATTGAGTCCTCTGAAGTTGGGCAATGTGAACACACTGACATACACACGTACACACACACACACGCACACACAGATGCATACTCACAGGCGCAGACATGCATACACACACACAATATGACTGACTATTCACATGCAGGACATGAGAGCTTCTGGACCTGGGCCAGTCCGTGATGGTGGTACATTCGTGAACATCCGGGCACTTTTACATCCGGGACTTTTACATCCGGGTACATCCGGGTTCTTGTATACCCCTGACTGTAGAACATCCGGGTACTCCTATGTTGGCCTATAAGAGCCGGAATTTTTACGGCATTCATCATTTCCAGATCCACAGCCGATATGTTCTCTTGCACAACTTGCTCGAAGCGCTTTCATCGACTGGACAGTTTGCGTTGTCACACACGTGCACGCCACGAAGTACCCATGCATACATGTGCGGATTGTGATATAGTCTTTAAGCATCCCAGTCAATTGAGACGTCACCGAAATGTCATACACGGATCACGCTCGCCACTCTCGAGACCGGATATTTCAGTTTCTATGGGAATGCATCTGAGAATAGAAGAACCCATGGAGGTAGATTCGCCGCCGCGTATTAAAGAGCCGATGTAGATTGATCCCAGTGTTGAATGAGAGAAGTAAGAGCTTCGAGCTTCAGTATCATGGATTGCCCGAAGACGTTTAGGTTACACTGAACGAAGATTGAACTTTCTGAAATGATGACTTCTGATTGGTCGATAGGACGGTCACCTCCCCTCTAACTATAAATACGGAAACACGCATGTTAGATGTACATTTCTCACAACCTGCACCAGAACCAATCAAATGGAAAAGCCAGCCAATTCCAAGGCAGACGAGCAATCGTTGAAGATTGACGAAAAGGTGCCGGTTCCCGCTCGACTCCCCAAACGAGTTACCAAAAGATACCCGCCCATAACTATGGAAATGATAGATGATTTTTTCAGTGTGGATTATAGCTCAACCAGGGGAGAGCCCGGAGATCTCCGCTACCATCGCCAGCGATGCCTGACCTGCCTTGAAGGTGTATCCTTGGCCGGATGTGATCTTTGCACGAGGAGAGAGGAAATTTTCCAGTGGGCGAAGTGAATTGAACATCCGGGCACTTTTACATCCGGAGACTTTTACATCCGGGTACATCCGGGTTCTTGTACATCCAGGATCTTGTCGCTGACGTCCACGCCTACATCCGGGTACTTCTATGTTGGCCTATAAGAGCCAAAAAATTTACGGCACTCATCATTTCCAGATCCACAGCCGATATGTTCTCTTGCACAACTTGCCAGAAGCCATTTACTCGCCCACAAGATTTGCGACGACACGAGTCCTCCATCCACAACGATGCACGATATACTTGTATAACCTGCGCACGGTCATTTAACCGGGTAGATGCTTTACTGCGCCATGAACGCTTACTCCACGAGGGCGCGACGGAACAATGTAATGAATGTGGTCAACTCTTCAAACGACCCAGTCAGTTAAGACAGCATTGGCGTTTGATTCATGGTCCGTCACCACGGCATGAGCAACAACTTCCCACTAAAGAGGCACCCAGGAGGGTCAGACCCAGTGAAGATGAGCCCGGCGAGACGAATGCCACTGGTGATGCGATCACGGAGAGCCCGCCTATACCCACAGTTCAGAAGAGCCTAGATATCCAGCCGGTCCCTAGCATTACTGTTCCCAGTCATACGCCTGACAACAACGAACATTTTCTGGAAGATGCGGTGGATGTTCCCAGCGATCTCTCACAGGACGCCCATCCAGTGAGTGACATCTATCGGCGCCATTGGCCCATGATATGGCACTGTTTCCACCGTCATCGCCCTATTCAAGATATCTACAATGTCCGACTGACCAACCTCGCCCGTCTACGCAGCTACGTGGAAGCCATCTTCAATGACCAAGCTACGTCCTTCAAATTAAATCTGGCGTTTGGTTATGTGCTGCAGCATAAGGAGACAGATCAAGTCCGATACTTTAACCCGAGCAGTAACATCCGGGTATTTGACCAACCGTTTACCATCATTAACCGGGCGTCGCTAGAGATGATGCTGGACCAAGTGGAACAATTGGATGTCTTGGGATGGGCCTATGAACAGCGCCCCAACTTCCAATGGGTCGTAGAGAGGATGACCAATGTTACGTTCACGTTCCATGCACTGATAAATACTCAGAATGCACAAACGTCTGAGGATATGTTGCCTCAACGGTATCCTGGCCTGCCCGACGATGATTAGAAGAAACGGTTCAGAGCGAACATGGCCGAAGATGGAACTTTCTGAAATGGAGACTTCTGATTCGACAAGAATACATCTAACGGACAGGAACGAATATGGCAGATGCAAATGGTGGCCTCTGATTGGACAAGAGTCTTCTTGAATTGTAAATATACCCAACGCGGCTCCCCCAGCGTGGGTATGATGTAACATTGGGGAGAATAAACTATATGAAAAAATTTCTTGTTGCTGTTGTTCTCTCATGTCTCATCGTTGTTGTTGTTGTTGTTGTTGTTGTACTCTCTCCGGCCTGTTAAGGCGTAACGACGGACGTCAATGCATTTCGCAGAACTAGTGACAATTCCATGGAATATCTAGAAAATCAGAGCTTCTGAGCTATTTCACCAGGGCGTTGAAGCATTGAGCTTGGTGTTGGCGGGCGTTGCTACAAGATGACACCTCACACGACGCATTCGGACCAAGGATGGTTCATCTCTACACCAAATACCTTCCTTCACTGCCCCAAAATACCCGCTTTCGCTACTACTCGTACTGATGACGTCACAGATGCTGCGGACATGCCTCAAATCGGGGTGTACACCCCGAGAGCTACAACATGACACATCCCACGACGCATTCGGACCAAGGATGGTCCATCTCTACACCAAATACCACCCTTCACTGCCCCAAAATGCCCACTTTCGCTACTACTCGTACTGATGACGTCACCAATGACGTCACAGATGACGTGAACATCCCTCAAATCGAGATGTGCCCCCGCGAGCTACAAGATGACACCTCCCACGACGCATTCGGACCAAGGATGGTCCCTCTCCACCCCAAATATCATCCTTCAGTGCCCCAAAATGCCCACTTTCGCTACTACTCGTACTGATGACGTCACCGATGACGTCACAGGTGACGTGGGAAGCCCTCAAATCGGGATGTACACCCCGAGAGCTACAAAAGGACACCCCGCACGACGCATTCGGGCCAAGGATGGTCCCCCTCTACCCCAAATACCTTCCTTCACTGCCCCAAAATGGCCACTTGACTTACTACAACCAACTGCGCAAGCGCAGATTATTGACGCGACTTGCACTTAAAAACACGCCATTCTGATTGTACCCCACACAAGCTTCACTTTGCCACCTTCCATGACCCATTCGGACCCATAGCGGTCCATCTCTACCTCAAACACACACCCACATACCCCCCAAAATGCCTGCTTTCTATACTACGGCCACACTGCGCATGCGCAGAATATTGAATACGGGCGAACCATTAGTCCATTCGGATGCTCCTCCACGAGAGCTTCAAAATAAGACCTCATACGACATCATAGGATCATTAGGGGCTCACTTAGACCCGAAAACGTCCACACAGTATGGGCGTATACCCCCATAGCCATGCAGTATAGGCCTATGGGCTTACCCAGGCCTCGGTGAACTTTCCCAAAAATTTCACCGTTTCGCGTCGAAACCCTTCCCATCGTGTTCTAAATGACGAGACGTGAAAAACAAATCCAAACAACCCATATCACAATGATCGTGTGTGAATTTCCCAGGTTGAACATATACCCCCATATATATAGTATGGAGCTATATGAGTCTATATACAGACCTACCCGGTACTTTTCCAAAAAATTGACCGTTCCGCTCCGTGACCTTTCCCATCGTGTTCTAAATGACGAGACGAGAAAAACGAATCCAAACAACCCATATCACAATGAACGTGTGTGAATTTCCCAGATTGGACCTATATCCCCATATAGCTAGTATAGGACTACATGGGGCTATATACAGACCTCGGTGTCTTTTCCCGAAAATTTCACCGATTCGCTCCGGGACCCCTCCCATTGTGTTTTTCTCGGCGAGATGAGAAAAACGAGACCCCACAACCCATAGTAAAGACCACGAAAAAAATTGACCACTCTCCCCCTCTCATACAGGCATTTTCCCGTATATTGTATATTGTAGAGATAAAGTCCGTATTCCGCATTTTATTTTATTTATTTCTTTTCTGTGAAAACACCAGATTGACTGGATAGGCAGGCCCCAATAAGCCCGGGGACCAATATTACCCCTATGGGATAGGATTGATAGGAGGTTTAGGGTAAAGTCCGTGTTCCGCTTTTTTTTCCGGAGAAATTGTACATGCACTCAGCCATCTATAGCAGCCTAGAGTCCGTGTTCCGTTTTTTATTTCCGGGAGATGTTTTTACATGCACCCAGAGGTCAAAGGCCGCCAGGGGGCGCTTCCTAAACTTTAACCTGGAAACAGCGCCCCCTGGCGGATGCAAGAGTTACCTCCCCCGGCAAAACCTGACTTTAAATACTCTTAAATGGGTCGTGTGAGGTACCAGTTTAAAGCACTCGTGGGGGAGCGTCCCACTGGATGAGTGAGGGGTGGGAATATCGTACATCTGAGCATGCGCAGTAGAAAAAGTGTATTTGATTAGACATTTGCGGTATGGAGTGTGGCATCTTGTTTTCTTCATCTCGAGCTGTAGAACACGAGTCTAGGGGTCTCGAGGCCATGCATTGACTTTTGTTGTGCTGATGACGCATGCACAGTAGGCAGGCAGGTCGAGTTGGAAGGAGGGGGGGGGCCTCCAACTGGATGGATGTGGTGTGGGAGTATCGTCTATCTGCGCATGCGTAGTAGAAAAAAAGGTACTTGAATGGACGTTTTGAGTTGGCGATAGACCAAGATTGGCCCGACTGGGCTGCGGGAGATATCAAAGTGAAGCACTCGTGGGGGACCATAAAACTAGACGGGATGGCGTGGAATGGACGTCATTCTGGGCATGCGCAATGGAAAAAGTGCATGGTAATAAACGTTTTTGGGACGAGATGGGCCACTATTGGTACAAATGGGTCGTGTGAGGTGTCAATATGTAGCACTCGTGGAAGCGCAGCCGACTAGATAAGTATGGCGTGGAATTGCCGTCATTCCGCGCATGCGCAGTAGAAAAAGGGCATAGGAATAGACATTTTAGGGTCGAGATGGACCAATATTGGTCCAATTGGGGCGTGGCAGGCGTCAATATATAGCACCCGTGGGGGAGCATCCGACTAGATTGTTATGGCGTGGAACTGACGTCATTCCGCGCATGCGCAGTAGAAAAAATGTATATGAATGGACGTTTTGGGGTCGCGATGGACCAATATTGGCCCGATTGGGCTGAGGGAGATATCAAAGTGAAGCACTCGTGGGGACCATCCGGCCAGATGGGCTTGGCTTCGAACTGACGTCATTCTGTGCATGCGCTGTAGGAAAAGTATATGGGAATAGACGTTTTGGGGTCGAGGGGGTCAGTATTGGTCCAATTGGCCCGTGGGAGATGTCAATATGTAGCACTCGTGGAGGAGACATTGTTACCCTTATACACCAACCTATAGGGGACGACTCGTGGACCATGAGTGTATCTTGAATTCATGACCTCAGGCTTACTGGGGATGTGGGTTGATCTACCATGGTAGAGTTATCTCCCCTGGCTACAAAAGTGTTTGTGTCACTGAGTGAGTGGGGCGTGCCCAACGCCCGTGAGTCGTGCCCAACGCCCGTGAGTCGTGCCCAACGTGTCTTAACGTATTGACGCACTAACGATGGTGAGTGAGTGAGTGAGTGAGTAAGTGAGTGGTCAAATAAGGCCGTTTTTACATCATAAGCCTCAGTCTATGTCCACCCTCTGACCAGGAACCATGTTGGGAACATGTACGTTCTGTTAGAAGACACTCTCTCATCGCGACAATATGCTCAGACATATTCGTCTAATGCATAGACAAGATGCACCACTGAGGCCACCTGATATGGGTCCACCAAGTGGAGTAGAAGATCCCTATACCATGACGGCCAGCGGCATACGGGATGTGGCAAGACGTCCTGGGTGATGAAATTCTCAGAGGAATTGCCCCTCAGCTATACCCGTATAGTTTAGTGCGACAATATTCTTGTCAGAATATTGATGGAAAGTGTCATATCAAAGATAGGCAGGGGCCCTCGGTGGACGAGTGGTCTAAGGCGCTTCGCTGGCGACCGCTAGCCTCACACCGCTGAACCGGCACAGGTTCGAGCCCAGCTGGTCCATGTGTGAAAGTTTGTCAGTTACTCGCCGAAAACGGCCGCTAGATTTTATTGCTGGGCCGCTTAGGCAAGTAGTAGTGTCTACTGATTTAAAGTCGTATTGACCTATTTGCACTTAAATGACCTCAAAAATTTGCATATTGGAGAGAAAATCTACCTCCCAACACAGAAGAGTTCCAATTGTTACCTTTCTAAGGGGAGGTACCCCAGGTCACTATAGTTCCGGCAAAGGGGCCCTGGGCATGTATTCTTCCGCGGTGATGCGGTCTGGCGGTGATGCGGTCGCGGAAAAAAGCTTCCGCGGAGAAAAAGTAGTCCCCACACTTCAAATACGCTGCATGGTCCGATTGGGTCGTGTGAGGTATCAATGTGAAGCATTTGTGAAGGGGCATCCGATGGACTGGGTGTGGGGTTGAAATAGCGTCATTCTGCGCATGCGCGGTGGACCAAGGGTATGGAAATAGACGTTTTGGGGTCTAGGGCAGCCACTAATGGTCCGATGGAGTTGAGTGAGGTATCAATATGAAGCCTATGTGAGGGGGCATCCGATGGGGTGGGTCTGGGGTTGGAATAGCGTCATTCTGCGCATGCGCGGTAGACCAAGGGTATGGAATAGACGTTTTTGGACCTAGGGAAGCCCCTAATGGGCCGATGGAGTCGTATGAGGTATCAATGTGAAGCATAGGTAAGGGGACACCTGACTGGACTAGTGTCCCGGTCGTTGTCAACATTCTGCGCATGCGCAGACAGGGAATTGCGGGGAAAGGGTATGGAAATAGACGTTTTGGTGTCTAGGGGAGCCCCTAATGGTCCGATTGGGTCGAGTGAGGTATCAATGTGAAGCCTATGGGAGGGGGCATCCGATGGGATGGGTTGGGGTTGAAATAGCGGCATTCTGCGCATGCGCGGTAGACCAAGGGTATGGAAATAGACGTTTTGGGATCTAGGGGAGCCCCTAATGGGCCGATAGAGTCGTATGAGGTATCACTGTGAAGCATTCGTAAAGGGGCATCCGCCTGGACTAGTGGCTTGGGCGTTGTCAACACTCTGCGCATGCGCAAACAGGGAATTGTGGGAAAAGGGTATGGAAATAGACGTTTTGGGGTCTGGGTGGGCCACTATTGGTCCTATGGAGTCGTATGAGGTATCAATGTGAAGCATTCGTAAAGGAGTATCCACCTGGACTAGTGTCTCGGTCGTTGTCAACATTCTGCGCATGCGCAAACAGGGAATTGTGGGAAAAGGGCATTGGAATGGACATTTTGGGATCTATTTGGGCCCCTGGTCGTCCGATGGGGTCGAGTGAGGTATCGTTGTACAGTATACGTGAGGAGGCATCCGCCTGGACTAGTATGACGTGGAACTGACGTCATTCTGCGCATGCGCAGTAGACAAAGTGTATGGAAATAGACGTTTTAGGGTCTAGGTGGGTCCCTAGTGGTCCGATGCAGTTGAGTGAGGTATCAATGTAAAGCAGTCGTGAAGGAGCATCCAGTCATGGGTGGGTGCATGTAAAATTAGGATTTTTTCCCGAAAATATAAAAGCGGAACACGGACTTTACCCCTAAAATAGGGGAAAACACCTATCAACCCTAGCCAAAAGGGCTAATATCGGTCCCCGGGCTTATTGGGACCTGCCTATCAAGTCAATGGGGAGGGTGCATGTAAAATTAGGATTTTGCCCCGAAAATATAAAAAGCGGAAAGCGGACTTTACCCCGAAAATAGGGGAAAACACCTATCAACCCTATCCCAATTTCGGAGCTCCAAGAGCTCCGGAGCTCCGAGTTCCAAGAGCTCCGGAGCTCCGACGCCACCACCGGGCGTTGACGGGCGAGTTAGTGAGTGAGTGAGTGAATGAGTGAGTGAGTGAGTGAGTGAGTGAGTGAGTGAGTGAGTGAGTGAGTGAGTGAGTGAGTGGGTGAGTGAGTGAGTGAGTGAGTGAGTGAGTGAGTGAGTGAGCGAGTGAGTGAGTGAAACGTGCACAACGCCCGTGAGGCGTCCCCAACGCCCGTCTTAACGCATGGACGCACTAACGACGGTGAGTGAGTGAGTGAGTGAGTGAGTGAGTGGGATCCTACTGGACTAATGGGGTGCAGTCCACAGTAGACCCCTCGTTGCTGGAAATAGACCCTTGGTATAGCCCTTCCGTCTTTCTGAGATGCCGAACCATCCAGAAAACCCATATAAAATTATATATTTTCTTCATGGGAATGCTCATACCATTAATTCAGCATACGAGCCAGTTATGGAAATTCAACCCGGGATAAATTTTCTTCCCTCGGAACGTATTCCATATTTTCTGGGAAATCTATTAAAATGACCCAAAATACGCTATATTTCGTTCATTTCCTGGAAAAATCTTGACAATCGATTTCAATAAGATTTCGTCTCAGCGTTCCCCGTGTCGGGGCGAGATAAAAAAGCTATTCAAAATATGGGGTCGACCAGGCCGTTTTTTGTCACATACTCCATATGTAACATAACCTATTTTTAAACACCTGAAAAACGTACGAAAGTGAGGCTGACGAAGGTTGACTTCGCGGCCCGACTCGCCATATAGCTCAACCGAGCCACCCATCCGCATATGTCATTTTGAAGGAATGGTAGTACCCAGAAGCTTGGTACTATAAATACTGGTTACCAAAAAGGGAAGGATAATTATCATGTGATCAGACCCGGACGCTCTGCTGTATTAAAATTGTTGAGGGGGATCAATAATCCGAAACTATGGACTACTCCCAATGTAACGTCCGTTTTCATCATTTTGCGCATGCGCAGTATGGCCGTCGTATATAAAGCAGGCATTTTGGGGATTCGTGGAGGTTTGTTGAGCGGTTGACCATCCCTGGTCAAATGGATCGTGTGGGGTATCAGTGTCAAGCTCTCGTAGGAAAAGTGGAAATTGCCCCTCATTTGTGGCGCGCTCACTTCCGGTTGTGTGGGGCGCTGCCCTCAGCCAATCAGAAGCGAGTATTTTGACCCGGTGCATTATGGGACATATCCAAGATGGCGGCGTCTGCCTTCTGGTTCAAGATGGCGGCACGTCCGGTGTCGAAAACTGACCATTTTGTCGGAATGTGGTCATGTGGTGTCGAAAACTGGACCTTGTATGGGTCCCGCCTAATTTGGTGTAGAGATGGACCACTATTGGTCCGAATGCGTCCTGTGGGGTGTCATCTTGTAGTTCTCGGAGTGCAGACCACGATTTGAAGGATGTTCACGTCATCTGTGATGTCATTGGTGACGTCATCAGTAGGAGTAGTAGCCAAAGTGGGCATTTTGGAGCAGGGAAAGAAGGTATTTGGTGTAGAGATGGGCCACCCTTGATTCGAATGTGTCGAGGGAAGTGTCATCTTGCAGTTCTCGGGGAGTAGACTCCATTTGGGGGATGTTCACAGCATCTGTGACGTCATCGGTGACGTCATCAGTACGAGTAGTAGCGAAAAGAAAATGTTTTATAATTGGCTCAGTGCCAATTTTTCCCCACGATTGGACTGAGAGGGACACATGTTCATTCCTTAGCTTACAACAATATCGCCACAAGCGACGGGCGTCAACGCCCGGTGGTGGTGGTAGCTCCGTGTGGTAGAGCTCTTGGATCGGAGCTCTCGGAGCTCAAAGCTTGTGGAGCTCAGAGCTCGGGAATGACGTCATCGCAGGCATGCGCGTGTACCTGTGCTGCACCCTGTACCCTATAGCCCGTAGGGAATAGGGTACACCAGGGTGCGGGTGCAGCACAGGTACGCGCGCATGCATGCGATGACGTCATTTCCGAGCTCTGAGCTTCACAAGCTTTGAGCTCCAAGAGCTCCGATCCAAGAGCTCTGCCACACGGGAGCTACCACCACCACCACCGGGCGTTGACGCCCGTCAACGCCCGGTGGTGGCGTTGGTGGTGGTGGTGGTGGTGTGCGGTGGTGGTGGTGTGTGGTGGTGGTGGTTGTGGTGGTGGTAGTGTCTGTAAATATAGGAATGAACATGTGTCCCTCATCAGTCCAAATCGTGGGAAAAAATTGGCACTGAGCCAATTATAAAACATTTTCTTTTCGCTACTACTGGTACTGATGGCGCCACCGATGACGTCACAGATGCTGTGGACATCCCCCAAATGGAGTCTACACCCCGAGAACTGCAAGATGACACTTCCCTCGACACATTCGAACCAAGGGTGGCCCATCTCTACACCAAATACCTTCTTTCACTGCTCCAAAATGCCCACTTTGGCTACTACTCCTACTGATGACATCACCAATGACATCACAGATGACGTGAACATCCTTCAAATCGTGGTCTGCCCTCCGAGAACTACAAGATGACACCCCACAGGACGCATTCGGACCAATAGTGGTCCATCTCTACACCAAATTAGGCGGGACCCATACAAGATCCAGTTTTCGATACCAGATGACCACATTCCGACAAAATGGTCAGTTTTCGACACCGGACGTGCCGCCATCTTGAACCAGAAGGCAGACGCCGCCATCTTGGATATGTCCCATAATGCACCGGGTCAAAATACTCGCTTCTGATTGGCTAAGGGCAGCGCCCCACACAACCGGAAGTGAGCGCCCCACAAATGAGGGGCAGTTTTTACTTTTCCTACGAGAGCTTCACACTGATACCCCACACGGTCCATTTGACCAGAGATGGTCAACCACTCAACAAACCTCCACGAATCCCCAAAATGCCTGCTTTCTATACGACGGCCATACTGCGCATGCGCAAAATGATGAAAACGGACGTTACATTAGTCCAGTAGGATCCCACTCACTCACTCACTCACCGTCGTTAGTGCGTCCATGCGTTAAGACGGGCGTTGGGGACGCCTCACGGGCGTTGTGCACGCTTCACTCACTCACTCACTCACGTACTCACACACTCACTCACTCACTCACTCACTCACTCACTCACACTCACTCACTCGCCCGTCAACGCCCGGTGGTGGCGTCGGAGCTCCGGAGCTCTTGGAACTCGGAGCTCCGAGCTCTGGGAACTGAGCTCCGGAGCTCTGAACTGGAGCTCCGAGCTCTTGGAGCTCCGAAATTGGGATAGGGTTGATAGGTGTTTTCCCCTATTTTAGGGGTAAAGTCCACTTTCCGCTTTTTATATTTTCGGGGCAAAATCCTAATTTTACATGCACTCACCCATGACTGGATGCTCCTTCACAACTGCTTTACATTGATACCTCACTCAACTGCATCGGACCACTAGGGACCCACCTAGACCCTAAAACGTCTATTTCCATACACTTTGTCTACTGCGCATGCGCAGAATGACGTCAGTTCCACGTCATACTAGTCCAGGCGGATGCCCCCTCACGTATACTGTACAACGATACCTCACTCGACCCCATCGGACGACCAGGGGTCCAAATAGATCCCAAAATGTCCATTCCAATGCCCTTTTCCCACAATTCCCTGTTTGCGCATGCGCAGAATGTTGACAACGGCCGAGACACTAGTCCAGGTGGATACTCCTTTACGAATGCTTCACATTGATACCTCATACGACTCCATAGGACCAATAGTGGCCCACCCAGACCCCAAAACGTCTATTTCCATACCCTTTTCCCACAATTCCCTGTTTGCGCATGCGCAGAGTGTTAACAACGCCCGAGCCACTAGTCCAGGCGGATGCCCCTTTACGAATGCTTCACAGTGATACCTCATACGACTCTATCGGCCCATTAGGGGCTCCCCTAGATCCCAAAACGTCTATTTCCATACCCTTGGTCTATCGCGCATGCGCAGAATGTCGCTATTTTAACCCCACTCCCACCCCATCGGATGCCCCCTCCCATAGGCTTCACATTGATACCTAACTCGACCCAATCGGACCATTAGGGGCTCCCCTAGACACCAAAACGTCTATTTCCATACCCTTTTCCCGCAATTCCCTGTCTGCGCATGCGCAGAATGTTGACAACGACCGGGGCACTAGTCCAGTCAGATGTCCCCTCACCTATGCTTCACATTGATACCTCATACGACTCCATCGGCCCATTAGGGGCTTCCCTAGGTCCAAAAACGTGTATTCCATACCCTTGGTCTACCGCGCATGCGCAGAATGACGATATTCCAACCCCATACCCACCCCATCGGATGCCCCCTCACATAGGCTTCATATTGATACCTCACTCAACTCCATCGGACCATTAGTGGCTGCCCTAGACCCCAAAACGTCTATTTCCATACCCTTGGTCCATCGCGCATGCGCAGAATGACGCTATTTCAACCCCACACCCAGTCCATCGGATGCCCCTTCACAAATGCTTCACATTGATACCTCACACGACCCAATCGGACCATGCAGCGTATTTGAAGTGTGGGGACTACTTTTTCTCCGCGGAAGCTTTTTTCCGCGACCGCATCACCGCCAGACCGCATCACCGCGGAAGAATACATGCCCAGGGCCCCTTTGCCGGAACTATAGTGACCTGGGGTTACCTCCCCCTAGAAAGGTAACAATTGGAACTCTTCTGTGTTGGGAGGTAGATTTTCTCTCCAATATGCTAATTTTTGAGGTCATTTAAGTGCAAAGAGGTCAATACGACTTTAAATCAGTAGACACTACTACTTAGGCACACCTATAGGTTTGCGTTATTTGCCAACACTGCTGCGTTGCATTTGATGTTTGAAAGCAGAATAGATGTACAATGTCACAGTACAGTAATATTTAATTAATAAAGGAATGAAAATAATAATATTGGGTTATATCCACTGTGATCTTTCAGAGATTCCGGTGAATATCCGGGGAAGGTGACAAGATTGAATTGAAAAATCTTGGATGCTAATATAAGTACTACCTCGAGAACATTTCATATAGATATGAACAAAGCATGGTTTGTTCTCAATTGCAATATTTCATTCATGGCGCACGGAATCAGCTGGTGCCCATGTCGACTTACTTTACATTTACTCGTTCATTTGATCTTATGCAAGTAAGGGAATGTCATTATAGAGATGCCTCACAAGTGGTTATAACTTAGTTGTTTCAGTATTGGGGAAGGAGGGAGTGGTATATAGGGCCACAAAATCAATCCAGCAATCTGGTGGTTTCATATTTTGACTTCCAAGATTTGTTCGCTACGTACAAACGTAAATACCAGATTTCGATACCAGATGACCACATTCCGACAAAATGGTCAGTTTTCGACACCGGACGTGCCGCCATCTTGAACCAGAAGGCAGACGCCGCCATCTTGGATATGTCCCATAATGCACCGGGTCAAAATACTCGCTTCTGATTGGCTGAGGGCAGCGCCCCACACAACCGTAAGTGAGCGCCCCACAAATGAGGGGCAATTTCCAGTTTTCCTACGAGAGCTTGACACTGATACCCCACACGATCCATTTGACCAGGGATGGTCAACCACTCAACAAACCTCCACGAATCCCCAAAAGGCTGCTTTATATACGACGGCCATACTGCGCATGCGCAAAATGATGAAAACGGACGTTACATTAGTCCAGTAGGATCCCACTCACTCACTCACTCACCGTCGTTAGTGCGTCCATGCGTTAAGACGGGCGTTGGGGACGCCTCACGGGCGTTGTGCACGCTTCACTCACTCACTCACTCACTCACTCACTCACTCACTCACTCACACTCACTCACTCGCCCGTCAACGCCCGGTGGTGGCGTCGGAGCTCCGGAGCTCTTGGAACTCGGAGCTCCGGAGCTCTTGGAACTCGGAGCTCCGGAGCTCTTGGAACTCGGAGCTCCGGAGCTCTTGGAGCTCCGAAATTGGGATAGGGTTGATAGGTGTTTTCCCCTATTTTAGGGGTAAAGTCCGCTTTCCGCTTTTTATATTTTCGGGGCAAAATCCTAATTTTACATGCACTCACCCATGACTGGATGCTCCTTCACAACTGCTTTACATTGATACCTCACTCAACTGCATCGGACCACTAGGGACCCACCTAGACCCTAAAACGTCTATTTCCATACACTTTGTCTACTGCGCATGCGCAGAATGACGTCAGTTCCACGTCATACTAGTCCAGGCGGATGCCCCCTCACGTATCCTGTACAACGATACCTCACTCGACCCCATCGGACGACCAGGGGCCCAAATAGATCCCAAAATGTCCATTCCAATGCCCTTTTCCCACAATTCCCTGTCTGCGCATGCGCAGAATGTTGACAACGGCCGAGACACTAGTCCAGGTGGATACTCCTTTACGAATGCTTCACATTGATACCTCATACGACTCCATAGGACCAATAGTGGCCCACCCAGACCCCAAAACGTCTATTTCCATACCCTTTTCCCACAATTCCCTGTTTGCGCATGCGCAGAGTGTTAACAACGCCCGAGCCACTAGTCCAGGCGGATGCCCCTTTACGAATGCTTCACAGTGATACCTCATACGACTCTATCGGCCCATTAGGGGCTCCCCTAGATCCCAAAACGTCTATTTCCATACCCTTGGTCTATCGCGCATGCGCAGAATGTCGCTATTTTAACCCCACTCCCACCCCATCGGATGCCCCCTCCCATAGGCTTCACATTGATACCTAACTCGACCCAATCGGACCATTAGGGGCTCCCCTAGACACCAAAACGTCTATTTCCATACCCTTTTCCCGCAATTCCCTGTCTGCGCATGCGCAGAATGTTGACAACGACCGGGGCACTAGTCCAGTCAGATGTCCCCTCACCTATGCTTCACATTGATACCTCATACGACTCCATCGGCCCATTAGGGGCTTCCCTAGGTCCAAAAACGTCTATTTCCATACCCTTGGTCTACCGCGCATGCGCAGAATGACGATATTCCAACCCCATACCCACCCCATCGGATGCCCCCTCACATAGGCTTCATATTGATACCTCACTCAACTCCATCGGACCATTAGTGGCTGCCCTAGACCCCAAAACGTCTATTTCCATACCCTTGGTCCATCGCGCATGCGCAGAATGACGCTATTTCAACCCCACACCCAGTCCATCGGATGCCCCTTCACAAATGCTTCACATTGATACCTCACACGACCCAATCGGACCATGCAGCGTATTTGAAGTGTGGGGACTACTTTTTCTCCGCGGAAGCTTTTTTCCGCGACCGCATCACCGCCAGACCGCATCACCGCGGAAGAATACATGCCCAGGGCCCCTTTGCCGGAACTATAGTGACCTGGGGTTACCTCCCCCTAGAAAGGTAACAATTGGAACTCTTCTGTGTTGGGAGGTAGATTTTCTCTCCAATATGCTAATTTTTGAGGTCATTTAAGTGCAAAGAGGTCAATACGACTTTAAATCAGTAGACACTACTACTTAGGCACACCTATAGGTTTGCGTTATTTGCCAACACTGCTGCGTTGCATTTGATGTTTGAAAGCAGAATAGATGTACAATGTCACAGTACAGTAATATTTAATTAATAAAGGAATGAAAATAATAATATTGGGTTATATCCACTGTGATCTTTCAGAGATTCCGGTGAATATCCGGGGAAGGTGACAAGATTGAATTGAAAAATCTTGGATGCTAATATAAGTACTACCTCGAGAACATTTCATATAGATATGAACAAAGCATGGTTTGTTCTCAATTGCAATATTTCATTCATGGCGCACGGAATCAGCTGGTGCCCATGTCGACTTACTTTACATTTACTCGTTCATTTGATCTTATGCAAGTAAGGGAATGTCATTATAGAGATGCCTCACAAGTGGTTATAACTTAGTTGTTTCAGTATTGGGGAAGGAGGGAGTGGTATATAGGGCCACAAAATCAATCCAGCAATCTGGTGGTTTCATATTTTGACTTCCAAGATTTGTTCGCTACGTACAAACGTAAAATAAAAACGTATTCTCCTGAACTTAAAAATTTCTCTCGAGAGACCACTGCTAAAAAATTTGCTATGTCTGGGATATCCCAGGTTATGCCTATGCAATCTTTTTAAGCGAAATATGTCTAAAAGCATATGAAGCATACGTTATTCCCTGTATAAATGTTTTATTTTATATCTATGTCTATACATCTATATCTAGATGTACGCCTTCATTTAATAGTAGTGAAGTAAACAGGGTGGATACAGGATACTGCGCTTATGTGACGAAATCAATCACCTCGCAAACCAATACTACAAAAACTAGTTAAGTTGTTATGGGTTTCAATCAAGTTTTCTTGTGTTTGGCTATTAATAACGTTCATCTATTAAAATGCTATAGCAGGCAAGTCATTGGCATTACATTTCGTATTGTAAACTTAAGGGGTCGTTTAAGCATGTTTTGGAAATTTCCAAAAGTTTGAATGACATGAAAATTGTCTTGTCAGCATCATTAAATCTTTTTCCGCTATATGCTTTGATAGGCTCATCAACGACGATATTCAAAGTCGAATTACATGTGTCATTCAACTTCCCAGATTTGGAGTACCGTAACGTCTTTGTATTCGTGTGTTAGGTAAACTCTACGGAAATATGCTTCGAAGCATTCGATCATTCCATCGTATGCCCTCTGATGTCAGGTGATGTGAGTTCACAGTAGCATTTTTTTTATTCTAGGGGACAGAGTTCACATGAGAAGTGTATTTGGCATTTTCTGTAATACAGTTCTGTTCGACCATACGTTTTATTTCCCCGATTCTAAGATAAATTCACATGATGTGGTCAGGTATATAACCGTACCTTCAAAACGGTACAGGTGAACTGCTAGATCCAGTTTGTAATATTGTATCAAGAGCGGACAGTTTATATTATATATCCACAATATTATCTATTATCATATATAGTAATAGTACTGAAGGCATAGACGCCTATCCCTGATGGGAACTTGCACTTTCATCAACTTGAAGATTCTTGAAGTCTGTGGAGTACGCATGAAGCCCCTGCGGCATATTTACAACTTAGTAATTATGTGGATCGGAAATGTCGATGTTATGCAGATAATCGGATACAAGTAGGTAGTGTAGGCTAAGATGAGACACTTGTGTTTATGGAACGTTTTATTTCCATATCAAGTTTATAACTTGGTTGGCTAATAAGATTTTGAAAAACATGTTTTCCATATCAAGTTTATAACTTGGTTGGCTAATAATATTTTGAAGAAAAAAAATGTTTTCCTGTGGTCGCCAATTCGAAAATCCTAGGTGGCCGATAATTCTCTCCGGGGAGTACACAATTCTATAGTGGTGCCATCTTAACCTCGAAGTTTGCGAGTGGTCATTGGAATAGATATATAGATATGAACTAAAATAAGGCTCAGATGGCCGTCATCTTTGAAATCCAAGGTGGCCGGTATTACACCATAGCTATTGTGAAATATTAGTCGTGCTATACCCCTAAAATAACAGTGTATCAACAGGAGTAATGTTTATATTGTAGGGATAATAAATTAATAATTATTATCTTGAAATCCAAGATGGCCATCTTGACCATGTAAGTTGTCTTACATTGATATGGGATTTTCTATCAATATTCTGACAAATGACCAAAAAAATCATTGCCAAACAGATAAAACAGTGCGAGATTCTAGATGATAATATGAGCTTCTGGCGGCCATTTTGAAAAATGGCCACTGTGACGTACATAGGAGAAGTTCGACGTGGCTCCATATCTAGAAATGCTACCCAGATCACGATGTACCTCTATGCCAAATTTCACACATTTTTTTCACATATTGACTACCCACGAAACTACAAGATTACAGAATGTGAGCATGGTCCCAGGGATTTCTCATGGTATCGATACCCGTAGTCAGATGGTACCCCACGAGTGCTTCACTTTGATATCTCCCGTAGCCCAATCGGGCCAAGATTGGTCCCTCGCCACATCAAAACGTCTATCCAAATACCCCTTTTCTACTGCTCATGCACGGAATGACGTCAGTTCTACGCCATAGCAATCATAGCTCTCTAGATTTGTATCTAATATCGCTCATGCCGGCGTTAGGGGCCGCGTGGTCATGTCATCCAAGTTGCGACATGAACAGGTACAATAAAAGCGTACCTGAGATACAACACATATCACGAATCGTTAGATTCTTGGTATGTGCTTTAGAATAGGTTAACCAGAAGACTATACTGTGAAGTCCTGTGGCTCTGTCAGCATGTCGGCACCTCTTCCCACTTCCCTTATATGTGTTGTAATCTAGTCGGATACTCCCCCACGGGTGCTATACATTGACACCGTCCACGGCCCAATCGGACCAATATTGGTCCATCTCGACCCTAAAACGTCTATTCCTATGCACCTTTTCTACTGCGCATGCGCGGAATGACGTCAGTTTCATGCCATACTCATCTAGTCCGATGCTTCTCCATGAGTGCTACATATTAACACCCTCCGCGACCCATTTGGACCAACAGTGGTCCATCTCGACCCCAAAACGTCTATTCTCATACACTTTTTCTACTGCGCATGCGCAGAATGACATCAGTTCCAGGTCATACTCATCTAGTCGGATGCCTCCCTACGAGAGCTTCAAACTGATACCTTCCCTAGCCCATTCGAACCACCACGGATCCCCCTTGACTCCAAAGCGTCTATTGCCATATGCCTTTTCCACTGCGCGTGGATGGTCCTCTAGTCGGATGGTCTCCCTCGAGTGCTTCACTTTGATATCTCCCGCAGCCCAATCGGGCCAATATTGGTCCATTGCGACCCAAAAACGTCCATTGAAATATCCCTTTTTATTGCGCACGCTCAGATATACTATATTCCCACCCCACACTCATCCAGTTACCTCACACGGCCCATTTGGACCGCTATGGATCCACCTACAGCCTAAAACGTCCTCCTCGATCTACCATTCGTCATCAGCACTTTTCGACAAAAGTCAACACATGGCGTCGAGACCCCTCCCATCGTGTTCTACAGCTCGAGATAAAGAAAAGAAGGTGCCACACCCCATACCGCAAATGTCCATGAGTGGGATCCCCATTGGAACTAACATTGTCCACTGCGCCAGAATGGACCTCACATGCCCACTGCCTAAACTTTTCAGCGAAAGTCAATCCATGGCTTCCAGATCCCTCTCATCGTGTTCTGCATCGCGAGACAAATGAAATGTCCGTGCGTGGGTTCCCCGATCGAGCCTACGGCATAGCCGTATATAGATCTGTCCTCTGGTAGGTATATTAGGATATTTACCTAGTATGGGCTGACTCGTGGTGCAGGACGAGGGGGATGGCTATGTATGGGTCTTACAACCTAGAAGCTATACCCGGGGCGATTGTACTGTTGTACTTTCTCACTGTCGCTTAACCTCGGTCGTTGTAAGATCTGTTGCATCTCGTGATCGAGTGCGTTCATTGTTTTCACTGTAGGTGAGATCGGATACGACTGGAGACTTTGAAGCAGGCGTGATTCTATGAGGACAATTTTTTCGTGTGGCTAATTGTCTATCGAAGAGTTCACCGAGTAGAGGGTCCGACACGGAAGCAGCCCACCGGGCTAAGATGGCAGCAAGAGATCCGTCTTTCTGTAAGATCTTTTCTTCTGTGTTTGCGGGACTGGCTTCTGGGCCAGGGTTCGAAGACCTGTCTTGTGCTTGGCTAACTTGGTCTTCTGAGCCGAAGTCAGTGGAACGTTCTCTTTTAAGGTGTTATGCCCGATTTCATTCAGACCGCGTACAAGGCCAGGGTCTGCACCACGTACAACAGTCAGAATCAACTCGGGCGGGGCGATCTTCAATAAACGTAGCGTCGGAGCGTGCTTCCATACTCGAGCGGACATCATGTACAGCTAAATCTGGAACCCACAACCCTGCCCTCTTTAACCTTTGCGGGCTACTTCCTGAATATTCTATCACTTCAGAGACAAAGTCAACCATGATGTTCTGTTAATTCTTGTATTAATCCCATCATCAAACACACACACCCTAGCTGGGGGAGCCGCTGTGAGTGTGTTTACACTATTTTTGCACGTGCACGTGGTGGATCTCTCCAGGGAAAATATCGGCCTGTAGGCGAAGGTTATCGAGGGGTGGCGTGCTTCAGAACGAAGAGCATATACCCGTGTTGAGGGGTTGTCGCGTCTTCAAAGGCTTCCAACGCAAACTACGTGCGTCCGGGGTACGTCTGCCTCGCCAGGTGCCGCAGTTGAGTGGTGTCTCTCGGGTTTTTAATTCCCACCAGGTAGTGGGCATTTAAACTGATCTTCCAATGCTTTTTGTTTTTACTGAACAGACTCTGCACAATGTAGATGATGCTCAGCCATCGACGATGGCTGCCTTTGGTAATGAACTGGGTGACCCGTGCACCCATCTCCGCCATAAGATCATCCATGACCACCAAAGTGTCCGGTTCCGAATTATTCCGGTTGGGTAGGCTGTCCGCCATCGTGGTGTTGGGCATTGTTGCATACGCCGCTTGCCATTCACCGTAACACCACACGACCCGGGCAATGGGTGGGGTAATCATGCTGTCGGCGTGTTGAAAGAGTTTCTGGACGAAGTGCGTCTTGCCAAGCCCGTCGGCCCCGCAGTGAGACAGGTGAGTGGATGTTGCCACCGAGGGCCCATGTACTTGTAACCCGTTCTTGTAAATTTGGTACGAGTGAAACGGAGAGGGTGTCGTTAGAACACTGCTATGTGGTGAGCCATTGCACCGTTGTTGTAGCGTTAGTCGGCTCACTTTGGATGATCATATACGGTGGGGTTTCCGGTGTAGCGGTCGCTGTGTTCAGAGGCAGCTGCTCCCTGGCCAAAGCACTGTGTTCATGGTCGAGAGTAGAATGAACTCTACTGGCTGTGGTTCGTGGCTTCATAGTTTTTCATCTGGTTGTCCGATACCCAGGAATTGAAGGAACTGAGCCAGCCTTGCCATTACACGAGACGCATTGTCTTGCCTCGGCATCGCTCGGTTTTTAGGATGCGTTCCACACTGTAGTAGTCTTTGGCTGTTTTACCATGGACTGTAGATCTTCTTCGTAAAACGTTTCTTGTAACGTTTTTTCTGCATGCGCAGATAGACAATATTCCCACCGCACACCCATCCAGTTGGACGCTCCCCCACGAATGCTTCAAACTGATACCTCTCACGACCAAATCGGACCACTTTGGGTCCCCTAGACCCCAAAACGTCCACCTCGATCTGCCTGCCTACTGCGTATGCGTCATGAGCACTTTTCAACAAATTCAACGCATGGCCTCGAGACCCCTCCGATCGTGTTGTAGAGCTCGAGACAGAAAAACCAAGGGGGTTACCCATTGAAACTAACATTGTCCAGTGCGCCAGAATGGACCTAACATGTCCACCTCAGACCTGCCTGAACTTTTCAGCGAAAGTCAACCTCTGACCTCGAGACCACTCCCATCGTGTTCTACACCGCGATACAAAGAAAACAAGGTGCCACACCCTAAAGTAAAATCCACAAAACAAAAATGACCACCCTAATCACATACATGCTTTCCCCGTATATTAACATTGGAAGTCACTGGGGTCTTATGTAGGGGCAGATAACTCTTCTGGGCCGTCACGTCACCGGAAGTGGCGTCACAGACCCGGATGTGACCTTTGACCTGGACGTCACCCGGATGTCACGCGACCGGCAGTGACGTCATCCGTTACGTCAGATCCACGTGACTCCGCACCATCACTTTTGACAATAATTTTTCTTAATGAATTTGCCGTTTATATACTACTGAGATCAGACACTTTCCGCAAAGGGTTATACGACCTGGTCTCACAACGAGCGTATGCAAAAGGGAAGAAACTGTTGTGATAGCAGAATACATGGAATATAGTAAACAACAGTGAGAAAAGAACGCAAACTATACACTACAGATAGAGTAATGCAAATTTTATTAATCAATCGAGAATATGCCGATTGATCGATGACACATATATGCATCATTAAAGTCAGAATGAAAATGTTGTGATATGATCTAGATGCATTCCGTTCTAAACATGCACTATGCCTATATACAATCTTGAGGAGGTACATTATATTTCAAATTTCACACTTTTACTCACAACCAATTTAATAATATTAAATATAGAATTGGGGTATGGATGTTTAGTTTAACTCATTCAAAGCCAGAGACACAATGAAAAACAGACTGCAATGAAATTTCTCATGCAGGGAATTATTTTCCCATCCAGTACCTGTTACAGCTGTGCCCAGTTGAAATTACAAGTTTTATGATATCAAGATAAGAACTTATCTTGCCTATTATAACACGATATCGTAATACATTATTAGTAGATAGGAATATGGGGGTTGAGAACCACATGGACGCTGGACGCATGACGTCACTTAAATAGGTCGGAGGGTTATAAATACGAGCAGGTGTACGGGAGAGTTCGAAGCTATTTTAGTTGACTCGGAGTCGTTGAGAGTACCGTCATTCACCTTCTCCCCCGAACATATAGATAAGCGGTCTCGTCTACCGTCAGCCACTCAACTGTTCATCTCGCTTCAAAGACAGACAGCATACCTGGCTCATAGAAGTGAAATCAACATGATCTGCTTTATATTGCAATAATCGGTAATTGCGACCCGTTGAAGTGGCTTAACACCACGGACAAAGCCTGGGAAAAAAGCGGAAATCACATCTCGACAATATAGGTAAATCTGGTGAAAACGGACGTGAATAACTACTCTCCATTCACCTGGACGAAGAGGCCTACGTCGCTCTAAGCACGTTTACCAGCTGATCATTGGAAAAATCTGAGGTGAGTGAATTCTATTTCACATAAGATGAAGCGTCATAATAAAGCTATGTTGTGTTATATACAACACCTCCTTACACCGCAATTATAAGGAAAATGAAACGCCATTATATCCTATCAACGACGAATATCTGCCCCTCCCAACACCGCTAAACCGTCATCCGTAATAACGCTATACAGGGAAGAATTTCGCGGTTTGTTGCAGGCCTATAACTATTTTTACATTAACCAAGAAATGTATGCATAACTTGAAAATAACCACTACTTTCCTACCGCGAAAGCCGCAGTTCAAAGTAGAAAACGACTGAGTGTGTTAAAATACATGTATCCCCATATACCAGCGCGCTCAACAGTAAGGCAGGGTGAAATGCACGGCCAGCATGCTAGCTATATCCGCTAAACAACTGCCACCCGATATGCCAGTGCGGTCTACGCTATTAGCCGGCGTACAATTTCAGGGCTATGTTATGTTTAAGGCCTTTGCGCTGCTAACCATTTAGGCGCTCAAAATACAACGAAGATGTGCACAGCAATATTGAAACATATTTCCAAGAAATGCTTCGCCCATGTCGAAGAGATATAAGAAAGCAACACAATTTTATATATATTAACTAATCAAATTATTTAACATTTACAGTATAATGGAAAATATATTGAAAACTTGTTTTTAAAATCTTCAAAAGTATTTTGGGTTTGAATATTCATTAACCGTGTCAGATAGGCATTTAAACCAAAGTCATTGCATCAAGCCAGTGACTGCAGTCTATTCATGAAACATGGCTTTGAAATGTAAATGAGTTCCAGGCTGCCTCTGACAATAATGACTGACAGAAACTTCTGTTTGGGGCTTTGAATATTTGCATAAAAATTGTGATCTGGATTCTACAAGCGACCAGCATTTACAAGCCCAGTGTTTCCCAGTTCCTTGGCTTTGGAAGAATATTTGCACGTGAACTTGGGTGTATGCATAAGCACGAAGGCTGAGCAATTCTAAATTTTGAGAATTATCCATCATATCTTTGGTGTTTTGCTGGTTTACAAGGTTTTAATTAAAACAGTCTCTTGTCATATTATACAACTTCGACATGGGCGAGGAATGTTGTGCTAATTCATTCTAATATTACCGCTATAAATGGAAAGAAATGCTTGTCAAGGTAAATGTGCAAGAGGGATATCAAAGACCTTAAATATACATGTGCAGTATTTTTAACTTACCATCGTTCAGTCAGCATCCTATAAGGGTATTCCCCTGCGTACAAGAATCAATCTTGAAATATTCAATTAATCCGCAAATCGCGGACAATAACAGCGCGTCATACCACGCACTATATCATAACAGTGGAAACAATGTCCGTATCCTTTCATTTTTCTTTCAATCAAACTACACTCGTTTACACATACCCAGGCTCGTATATATATATACGTCTCATATCGAAGCATTAGTACTGCATGCTTTTCGAGTTCGTCGCTATGGCAACGACCGTGTAGGTTCATATAACCGAGCGCATGCTGCGAAAAATTAACCCCGTTTACTCATCTAACAATACCCAAGTATACATAGCTTGTTACCAGAGTTCAACGTGTGTATGATTATAACATACGGTACAGTTCACTAACGTTAAACACGCATCACATGTAAGACAGGTTAGGTTACCGTATAGCTCAAACCCCCAGACCTGCGTTATTTTTAACCGCATAAAGAATAATATGTAGGTACTTACGGATGGTAGATGTCTTCATCTATACGTCCCAGTAATCAAATGAAACCATAAAACTGCTTCGGAATTCATTATCAATATTTCAAAATCACACAAAACGAATGTTCTTGAATATCCACTTAATGACACAATGCATATTCCTTTAAATCCAGAACTGCACACAGTTAGTCAAGGGATGGATAGCCCCTAATGTCTAGGTTCCACATTATACTACAGAGCGCTCTGTAATATGAGACCATTTTTACTCCTCGAGCAAATTTAGCCCGAAGGGTATTGTCGTTGTTGTTGGCATCGTCTGTCTGTCTGTCCGTCTGACTTTCTTGTGAATACGATATCTCAAGAAGAATTATAGGCAGGCATTGGGTGAAGGATCAGAAGCCTATTAAAAATGACCGACCCCGACCTATTTTATCGAGGTCAAATTCTAGTACTCGCTATATTTTTGCTAGGATTGAATCTAAGGTCTCCGCATTCATATTAAATATGCAACTCGTGATTGACTAGAAGTCTATACCAGTTGACCGACCTTGGCCCAATGTTTATAGGTCATATACTATTTATTGCGATATGATATGAAAAAATAAAGCTGGGCTTTCCAAATTAATACTATGTACACATCTGGCGAAGGTCCAGATGTGTACTGAACATGACCGACCATGACCTATTTTATCGAGGTCAAATTATAGTATTTGCTATAATTTTGGAAGGATTGAAGGTAGGGTCTCCAAATTCACATTAGATATGCAACTCGTGATTGACTGGAAGTCTATACCAGTTGACCGACCTTGACCCAATGTTTATAGGTCATATACTGTTTATTGCGATATGATACGAACAAATAAAGCTGGGCTTTCCAAATGTATACTATGTATCCACCTGGCGAAGGTCCAGATGTGTACTGAACATGACCGACCATGACCTATTTTATCGAGATCAAATTCTAGTACTCGCTATATTTTTGTTAGGATTGAAGCTAGGGTCTCCGCATTCATATTAGGTATGTAACTGGTGAATGACTAGAAGCCTATCGCAGTTGACCGACCTTGACCCAATGTTTATAGGTCATATACTATTTATTGCGATATGATACGAACAAATAAAGCTGGGCTTTCCAAATTAATACTATGTACACATCTGGCGAAGGTCCAGAGGTGTACTGAACATGACCGACCATGACCTATTTTATCGAAGTCAAATTATAGTATTTGCTATAATTTTGGAAGGATTGAAGGTAGGGTCTCCAAACTCATATTACTTATGTAAGTGTTGATTGGCTAGAAGCCTTTCGCAGTTGACTGACCTTGAGCTATTTATTCAAGGTCATATACGGTTTATGATGGTCTAACACGAAGAAATAAAGCTAGGCTTCCCAAATTAATACTATGTATACATCTGGTGAAGGACCAGAGGTGTACTGAAGATGATCGACCTTGACCTATTTTATCGAGGTCAAATTTTAGTATTCGCTATATTTTTTATAGCATTGAAGCAAGGGTCTCCAAATTCACATTAGATATGCAACTCGTGATTGACTGGAAGTCTATCCCAGTTGACCGACCTTGACCCAATGTTTATAGGTCATATACTGTTTATTGCGATATGATACGAACAAATAAAGCTAGGCTTTCCAAATGTATACTATGTATACATCAGGAGAAGGTTCAAAGGTGTACTGAAGATGACCGACCTTGACCTATTTTATCGAGGTCAAATTTTAGTATTTGCTATATTTTTGATAGGATTGGAGCTAGGGTCTCCAAATTCACATTAGATATGCAACTCGTGATTGACTGGAAGTCTATCCCAGTTGACCGACCTTGACCCAATGTTTATAGGTCATATACTGTTTATTGCGATATGATACGAACAAATAAAGCTAGGCTTTCTAAATGTATACTATGTATACATCTGACGAAGGTCCAGAGGTGTACTGAAGATGACCGACCTTGACCTATTTTATCGAGGTCAAATTTTAGTATTTGCTATATTTTTTATAGGATTGAAGCTAGGGTCTCCAAATTCATAGTAGGTATGCAACTCGTGATGGATTAGAAGTCTACCCCAATTGACTGACCTTGACCTATTTTTCAAGGTCATATACGGTTTATTATGGTCTAACATGAAGAAATATATCTAGGCTTTCCAAATTAATAGTATGTATTCACCAGGTGAAGTACCAGAGGTGTACTGAAGATGACCAACCTTAACCTATTTTATCGAGGTCAAATTCTAGTACCTGCTATATTTTTGTTAGGATTGAAGCTACATTATTATCACCTCAATATTTCAGAGAACAACATGGATTCCTTTACCCGTGTCGAAGATCTGAACGCTTGGGCCGAACGATATGGGCTTTCGAACGACGACGCCGTCAACCTCCGACGAATTCAACTGCTGGCGGATTCGCTCGGTCGTCTCGCCCCCGGTACAACGACCCAGTGCGACCTGTGTACCAAAACGTTCGCCAATAGGAGATGCATGTTACAACATAAACGCAGGATACACCGAGGTCATTCTCTGTTATGTACCGTGTGCGATAAAACGTTCGCCCGTCCGGATGCACTGAAAGAACACCAGCGTATCCATTCGAGGAAAAGACAAGCGGAGCCAACCGACAATCAAGGGGGAAAATATTCTAGGAAAAACGGTAAGTCATTCATCGTTTAAAGGAACCATTTCAACTATATCATCTAACGCTCCTACGAAGAGAATTTACACCTAGTACTTAACACAACACTGCGCCCCACTTACTGAATGTCGATCATTAATATGTTTCGCCGTTCTAAGCTACATATTTATATTGAACAGATCAACTTCCGGTGGCATCGTGTTCGTCGTCCGATGGTTCAGAACTTCCTCCAGAACAAACTGCAGGTAAATTACTTAACCGTATCAGAATAGAAGAGAAACTAATATGAAGGGTCCACTCTCTGTTTAAGTTTATGATAATATTACAGCACATATAAGGGGAAGTGGGAAGAGATGACGAAATACCGACAGGGTCACATGGTTTCGCAGTATAGTCTTCTGGTTAACCTATTTCAAGATTCTAACAAGGCGTGATATGCGTTATATCTCAGGTACGCTTTTATTGTACCTGTTCAGTTCATCGCTGTATTCAATCCGAGCTTAAGGGCGAATTACACCACGGTTGTTTCATTATATCTCCAGGTCAACCCGCTCGACTGGCCAACTGTAACTGGTGCGGAAGATTCAAGTGTCTGTTACCCGGAAAACAGTTCTGCGAGGAGTGTTCTAGCCGAGGCCGTGAGTGTTCTTCCTGTCATCGACCACTACCCGAGCGATTTTATACCAGCCATCCACACCATTGCAACAGCTGCCACGGCAAACAGTCGGGAGGGGCGAAGTCTTCGTCGTCCGCGCTGAACGGAACTCTGCACACCCACACTATTCAACCTACTAGAACGACCAATTCAGACATTCTACATTTTTTTAATAACAACGAACACGCGGTTCGTCAACTGCTGACGGCAACGTTAAACGAGCAAAGGGGGATCAAGTGGTACGTCTCCCTACAACTCCGCCTCGCTCGAACGAATAATGATGGTGAGACCATTTACTCCGAACCCCTGTTCAGAAGTCTTAATTTCATTAGCACAAACCTATCCCAACTCGAACAGCAGCTCGCCGAGGCCTTCCAGAAAATACATTCCAGCTTCCAGGAGTATCAGCGAGACGGAAGCCAGTGGGTCTTGGACGAAATTATTCACCTTCAGGTGCACATCGCTCAATATGTACCCTTTCAAGGTAGTAGCTATATCCCCACGCCACAGAATCTGCTTAAAAAGAAGGCGATTGTCAACCCGCAGAACACGGATCAGTTTTGCTTTCTCTGGTCAATTCTAGCGGCCTTACATCCGGCGAAGCGTCACGCGAATCGCATTCGACAGTATAAACCGTACTTGAACGAGTTAAACGTCGATGGAATAGATTTTCCTATCCCTCTATCTCAAATATCGAAGTTCGAAGCTCGTAACGATATTTCCGTGAGCGTGTTCGGTTACGACAAAGGGGTTTTCCCCCTGCATATTAGCGAACAAAAGTTCGACAGACACGTCGATCTTTTACTCATCTCTAAAGACGAGAAGAGACATTTCTGCTTGATCAAGAACATGAGCCGATTGTTGGGGGATCGTACGAAACATCGTTGCGCCCATTTCTACTGCAATTATTGTTTGCACGGGTTTTCCGCTCGACATTTGTTAAACGATCACATTCCCTACTGCTCTCGACACGGCCCGCAGCGAATCAGACTGCCGGAAACCCCCGAAGAGCAGTGGTTGGAATTCAAAAATATCAAGAAACAGTTACGCGTTCCGTTTATCATTTACGCCGATTTCGAATGTTTTACCCGTAAAATTCATTCCGAATCAGGGGCTACCACCAGATACGAGCTACACGAACCGTCCGGGTTTTGTTATACCGTAGTGAGTACAATGCCCGAGCACAGTAAGCCCGCTGTGGTATATAGGGGCCCCGATGTCGTAGAAACTTTCCTGGAAAAACTCGTAGAAGAAGATAAACGAATCTGCGGTATATTAGAGTGTGTCAAACCTATGCAGATAACCCGGGAGGAGGAAAAAGCCTTTAAAGCGGCGACGCATTGTCATATTTGCGACAAGGAACTAGGCGCTGACAGAGTACGCGACCATTGTCACTTGACGGGGAAATACAGGGGTCCCGCTCACAATCAGTGCAACCTACAGTATAGGTTCAGAAGGTCTACCAAGCGGGAAAAGCGCCAGTTTTTTATACCCGTCGTTTTGCATAACACTAAGGGTTATGACGGTCATCTCATCTGCAGCGTTATGGGAAAATTCAAGGGCCTGAAAATAACGTGTATCCCGAATAACATGCAGAAATACATCTCCTTCTCTCTGGGTAATTTAAGGTTCCTCGATTCCCTACAGTTCCTCAATGCCTCCCTCGAAACTCTGGTCGACAACATGTCTAAGGAAGGTACTGAAAAATTTCACCAGCTCGGGCAACATTTCCCGAACCCTAACCAACAGCGTAAAATGTTGAGAAAGGGTGTCTACCCCTACGGCTATATGTCAACCGAAAGTAAATTTTCGGAACGCCAACTCCCTCCCAAAGAAGCGTTTTACAACGACCTCCGCGAAGAGCCTATTTCCGACCAAGACTATGCCCACGCGCAGTCGGTATGGTCGGAGTTCGGAATTCTAACTCTGGGGCATTACCACGACCTCTACCTAAAATCCGATGTCCTGCTACTAGCCGACGTATTCGAAAATTTTCGCGACATTTGCATGAACTACTATCATCTCGACCCGGCTCACTATTATACCTCGCCCGGTCTGTCATGGGACGCCATGTTGAAAATGACCGGTGCGCGTCTAAAATTGCTGGACGACATAGATATGCACCTAATGATAGAAAGGGGTATCCGCGGAGGTATTTCAATGATCTCCAATAAGTATAGTAAGGCGAACAATCCGAACATGGTCGACTATAATGCCGACTCGCCCAGGAAGTACATTACTTATCTAGACGCCAACAACCAATACGCGTGGGCGATGTCGCAGCCTTTACCCCTACGGGACTTCGCGTGGATGACCGACGAACAAATCCAATCGCTGGACGCGACCGAGATGGGGAAAATTGAAGACGATGCCGAAACGGGTTATATTTTGGAAGTCGACTTACAATATCCCTCGTCACTTCACGAGACGCATAGCGACTATCCTCTCTGTCCCGAACGAATGACGGTGACCGATGACATGCTCTCACCTCATTCTCTCGAACTGAAGAAAGAGCTAGAAATTAAAGGCAAATCCGCTGAAAAACTCGTCCCCAACCTTCGCGACAAAGCGAACTATGTGATACACTACCGCGATTTGAAGTTCTATCTACAACAGGGGATGGTTTTGACTCGTATCCATCGCGGGATAGAGTTCACGCAGTCAGCATGGCTACAGCCGTACATCGCGTTCAACACGGACAAACGTAAGGCCGCTAAGAATGACTTCGAGAAGGACTTTTTTAAACTGATGAACAACTCTATATTCGGGAAAACAATGGAGAATCTTAGGAAACGTACCCGGATAGAGCTCGTCAACTCAAAACGGATGGTCGCCAAACCCTCTTTTCAGGCTTTCAAAATTTTTAACGAGGATTTAGCCGGCGTCAATCTAAAGAAAATTAAATTATTTTTGAACAGACCCATCTACGCCGGCTTCGCTATTCTAGACCTCTCGAAGCTACTTATGTACGACTTCCACTATAACGAAATGAGGCGAAAGTATGGCCAAAAGGCGAAGCTGCTATTCACTGATACGGATAGTTTGTGTTATGAAATTGAGACGGAAGATTTGTACGGCGACATGGCGCGGAATCTGGCTTTGTTCGACACCAGCAACTACCCGAAAGACCACCCCCTCTATAGCGCTACCAATGCGAAAGTACTTGGCAAGATGAAAGACGAATGCGGCGGAACTCCTATAGAAGAGTTTGTAGGCCTTAGGCCCAAGTTGTACAGCATTCTATACGGGGGAGAAGAGAAGAAAACGGCCAAGGGGATAACCAAGTACGCTATAAAGAAAAAACTTCGACATGTCATGTACAAAGACTGTTTATTTCGACACAAAATTGTAAAAACAACCATGAACCAGATTCGCAGTATCGATCACCAGTTATATAGTCATACCGTTGAGAAAGTAGCGTTATCCGCCTTCGACGATAAACGGTATGTACTAGATGACGGTATCAATACTGTGGCACATGGCTTCATCGGATCTCCGATTACATCAGAGTGAAAGCAAATGACGGCTGATTTTACAGACTATGTATGTTTATTAATAAAATGCGTGGAACTTATTCATCGTCTTCGTAAAGTTTATCGAACAAATGTTTCTTCATTTTAACGCTTTGTTTCATCGCATCCTCATAGCTCGTGTTGTAGGACTTCTGAAGGTCATCGCAGGACTTCATGATTTCCTCGTGAATTGGGTCGTTCTCCAGAGCTTTGATACCCAGGATCACATCTAGGTACATCCCGCGTAGCGTCTTCATCATATGGGGCATGTATTCAGTTATTGCTTGGACCTCGGCCTCCTGCCTCGTACATCCGTTCGTTATTAACTCTCTAGTCTTCATTTTGATATCATCGTTCGCTTCCATACGCGCTGCTCTACCGAACAGGGCTTTCCACGTGTCGTGCTTCACCGTATGGGGCGCTTTATGGGTATTCAATTTCTCGCGTCCCCCTTCTCCCGTTTGTTCCTTATACCAAGAAGGTATCGCCTTTGTGTATAGACCTTGTCCCATCTGCGCTCGCGCATCCAGTTTCATTCTTAGTCTTTGGCTTTCCGGTGTAGTCGGCTTCAGATCTATTATTAGGGAACCGTACGGTTTGGCGGTGGCTTCTTGATACTGTTTCGTGAAATAGCCTATATTTTGAGGATACATGCGTCTTCCGAATAGTTGAAATAGTCGATGGGATTGTTGAATAGCACGAAGTATTGGCAGTTCAAGGTGATGTCTCTGGACGCATTGCCTTGGGGGAAGAGATTCTGGGTCAAGTAAATTACGGATAGATTCCGATGATGAGAGCCTTTGGTAAACAGATCCGCGACATGTCCGTCTGATTTGGCTTGGCTCATCATATCGTCGAGGACCACAATATTGACCTGCTCGGGGTCGAAATAATAGGGATCGCCGATATCGTGCGGGATTCCGGGAACGAAGCTCACATTCTGTAATCGAGTATTCTCGTAGGCGGGTTGCCATTGACCGTAACACCAGACAATACGCGTAGGAGAAGGCTGAATGTCGGTCCCTTCCAAACGTTGCAACACCCAGGACGTCTTCCCACAACCAGTCGGGCCGCTAACAATCATGGTAAAGGGATGTTGAAAGGTCGCATTCACGTCCATTGTTTCGGATACTCGTTCGTTCATACGCGGTTTCGTATTAGTAACGATATCGATACGCGATGTAAGCCGTCCCCCGTGATGTAACTCGATATGTTTGCGCAGATTTTCGATTCTCGTAAACTTCTTAGCGCATAAGCTACACGCATAAGACATGATATACTCTAGGAAAATAGTCGTTAATATATCAAAGTTTTCGTGTAGAGTGCGCTCGCCGCACTCATACTCGAACTTATATAGGAGATATCCTAACACTCATTCAATACATAAGGCTGCACGGCGCAGGTGCAGGCTGCAGGGTGCAGGGTGCAGGTGCAGGGTGCAGGGTGCAGGCTGCAGGGTGTGGGCTGCGGGTAGTCGAGTTTAGATAGTTTCGATATCTTCTAATGGCACCCAGCTGGCGAATTTAATGGGCCAGCCCGTGTATTTAACTAATTTCTCAACTCTGCCTCTCTTCCGGCGTGTTTTGAGAACTTTTTCGATCCGCCATAAGGCGTCGGACGCTTTCCTCACTCGTTGTAGTTCCTGCTGATAAAATGTTCCCTGTACCCCGTCGTCCATGAAGTCTTTGAGTTCGTATATCGCGATGCCTCGTCTCCGGAATCGTCGGGAAATTTTGAAGAGTTCCTCCGTCCACTTCGCTTGGTAATCTCTTTGAAAGGCGTACCTCACGTGAGAGATTCTCACGGTATCCCCGATGTTTAATTTGAACGGTTGTTTACGACCTTTTGTCGCCGTGTCGACATACATTTCTCTCCAGAGGAGAGCCTCGTTCCCTTCATTAACATCGGAAGGACTTTTGTTGCGCAGAGATGTGTGCGGTCGTTGGTTGTAATTACGCACCAGGTCTTGTAAGACGTCTAAATAACTGTAGGTCTGCTTATGGGTGAAATATCTATACATACTATTTTTCATCGTTCTTATAACTCTCTCGGCGTAATTAGCCTTCTTTTCGTTATGGGTTACGTAGAAATGAATGTCCTTCTTCTTCAAATACGCTTTCACCCATCGGTTGTTGTACTCGCTTCCTTTGTCGAAACGGAGATACTTGGGTTGTCTCCCCTCAATCAGGATTTGATCGAGTCCCGAGATTATAGCCTTATGCTGTTTATTGGGAAGGGGGATAACCCACAGAAATCGTGAGAAAACGTCTATGACGAAGAGAAGAAATTGCACGCCATCGTTGTACTCGGATACGTTGGACACGTCGGCTAGATCTGTATCCCAAAGATCGTCTAATCCCGCAGTGACGATCCTGCTTCTCTTAAAGGTATAACGAACTGGCTTTTGTAAACTATAAGCGTCCTGGTCGCTCAACCACTGCGTTAGCTCTTTACGCGCTACGTTATATCCATCGGCCTTTAATAAGGTGTGTAATTTAGAAGGTCCGGTAAAGCTGATAGGGTTTTTCGGGTCGAAATAGGTTCGCGACAAGTACGTTTTCCACCCGTTTCCATTCATATCAATGACATCGAATGATGGAAACGGTGATTCACACCTCTTTTAAATAAAATAACAAAACAAGCAGTGTGTGGTTTACTCAACCTTTATTAATATTGATAGGACAATGCGAGCGGGGTTAACAATGCAAGTTCAGCGAATTGTTTAAACAATGTGAAAAATACCGCGTGACAAAGTTGTATACATAGCAATCGTTGTGACAATGGTTTTGATCGAAATCCGTAACGATACTGGACAGGGATATACCCCGTATTAGTTGAAGTAGGACGTATATACAGTAGTGACCGCAAGTAAAAGAGTTATCTCCTTGAAGCTGTCTAGCGCTGTAATAACGGAATTTACTATTGTTTTCGAGAAATTTTACAAACTGGTTCGAATAGTATTCCGGGGGATGCCCTAGGGAATCGAAAAATGTTCCTCGCTGGTCGCGGAAATAAAACACTACCCAGTGTTCTCCGGGAAGACTCGCCACGTCGGTATTCACGATAAAAGCCGCTGGTGTTCGTAGCACGTGGATTGGAACTTTGTCAGCCGGGTACACACCGCGTACGCATGCGTCCAGCGTACGGTCGCTGTGAATGATGCAAAGAAGTTCGTCCGTATTCATGGTGTGATGGAGATGATGTTGCGAGACTTATCCACCTCGAACAGCGCTGGGAATTCGGCGTAGGCGATACAGCTCACATTTTCCGGTAATGGTTCCTCGAAGGTCGCTTCGAGGCGTACGTTGCCCAGTCTTAAGAGCTGAAGGTGGTCTTCTGCGGCGTAGGTGGGGTCGAGGTTGAAGGCGTAGAGGGTAGAGCCGTTATGATAATCAAACCAGGTTATAGAATTACCGAAGTTATCTCCGGTACGTCCTATGCTGTCGAACAAGCTCAGGTAGGCCGATGTGAATGAACTCTTCGGGAGCGTGTTATACCGCGTTCTCAGAAAGTGACCCGGAGTCGTTACGCCGTCAATATTCACCGAGAGATTGGCCAGTTTGAAGTGTTGAAAGTTTAGGGGGTTCTTTTTATAATCCCCGGCCACGGCTTTGGACGATACGAATCCGATCACCAGTCTGCTGGGATAGACGGATAAAAACATATTATCCCAGCGGAAGAGGGTCTGTCCCGCGGCTAAGGAAGCCATTTTGGTCTCCGTCCTCACGTACGGATATTTGGCGGATGTATTTTCCAAGATCTTGGCATGTCCCAATATCACGCCGGGGTTTACGCGAACTTTGTGAACTTTCAGGCTGATGTCTTGTATCATCAGTTTATACGCCGGATTTTCCTCGCCCGACATCACGCTGAACTGCGGTGTAGAGCGATACATTTTGATGTATACATCCACATTGTTGAGCAAGTACCGCTGCTGTTTGAAAACATCTTGCATGAAGTTTCCTTCCATTTCGAATACATTACTCTCCGCGGTGAATCTGCTCCTCTCTGTAAGCCCGACATTTCCTCCTGTTGCGGGATCCGTGGAATTCAGATCAATACCTTGATCGGCTGCATATAGTTGAGGGAATAGCTGAGTTGTTTTAGCGTCTTCGCCGAAATTCATTAGCGTTTGAATGTACGCTTTATACGGGTAACTGTTGTCCATGACCGTCATAAGCTTACCCTGCATGGAGACGTCTATCTGCGACCACATAGTTTGGAGGAGTAAATTGATAGGGCCGCATTTTTCGTCCTTGTTCAAAGGGGTACCGTCTCTGTGGGTTATTTTAGCTTTAACGTAGAGTCTGCAGGATTTCATGTCGACGTAATCCGAGCCTTGACCGGATATCAGGAATTCAACGGGTGCATCGTCCGAGATTTGAGACGACGGTCGAACGTCGATAACATAGCGACTTTCAACCGCTGTTTGCGTAGGGGGTAATGAGAACAACGATAATTCGCTAGGTTGACCTTCGGTGAACCCTTTGTCGGTGAGGAGTGCCATGTTATAACTCGAAGAGATACGATCTTTTGGTCCGCGCTCTCCGTTTATCGGTGGGTGAACTGACGTTAGGATGAGAACGCTTCCTATTTATGAGTTCCTGTTGACGCGTTCTCGATACTTCGGACTTGGCTTGTTCGACCACTTGTTGAGAGGGGGCCGTAAGCTGAATAGCCGGCGTCTTGACTTTCTTCCCGCTGACGTTTTCCGAATGAGGCTCGATGGGAATAATGCAGGCTTCACCCGTTTTACCACCTAGTCCTCCACCCTTCTGCTTCTTAAAATACGTCGAGGGGTTATGGACAGACTTTGCCTCGTTCCGATAAAATCTGATCCATTTATTCACATCGGGGATGTACAAGGGTCTCCCGGTCATAGCGGTTTAACGTGAAGCGTTACGATGACGGATTCGGTGAGGAATGTCGCCGGTTCGCCTTGTGCGTCGGTTATATCGATTTCTAGATAGCGTACGTCGCTTAAAATAATAGGCAGGTAATACGGCGTGAGGTATATCCTAGATACCGGTTTTTTCTGGAGTCCAGAGGCGTCGACGTAGCGTAGTAGAGGTACTTTCGTCTCGCCTACGTAGGAATCTCCGCATATGTTACAACACAGGCGTAGAAGTGATCGTGATTTAACCTGCGGTTGTCTTCGGATAAATATTTCCGCTAAGGCTACGACCCAAGACTCTTCGAAATGGATGCTTTTATTTAAACTGACGCGAAATTTGTATGGTCGATTCTCGGGGAAAAGCGTCTTGGAGTCCTCGCTGTTTACGACGATGTACTTATCCATTCGACTGATTCACAGTCAACTGTCTCCTTAGACGTTGGGATAGCGTTATATAGTAATCCCAAATGTTAACTTTCAACGTATCGGAAACATTCTGACACACTGAATATGTATAGATATGTAGCAAAATTAGGCGGCCCCTATTTACTACGCCGTCATCTAACATGCTATGGGTGATCGATTTGTAGGCGTGTAAAGAGGTAACGGCATTCACCATTCGATTCCAATCCATTATTAAATTTTCTTTTCTAGCATGTTATGAATAGCTGTATCGATGAGACGGGTTCGAGCTTTGAGTAATGTCCACTGCGTGTAGTTCAAGACCACGCCCTTTATAGTGGCTTTGCCGTTGATAAAATAACGCAGATCAACCCTCAATAACTTGGTGTAGATACAAACAGTAGCCCGGAGGTGTTCGTCGATAATAACTTGCTGCATCGGTGTACATAGTTGTGTTGTGTTGGGAATGATAGTTATATCCCCCGATGGTATTTCGAACACACGCGGCCTATCTTCGACTGTGTGGTACGCGCACGAAGGACAGAGTGTTCGTTTCGTGGTTAATACGATGAGTGGTATAAGTAGGAGCGATATAGCCCCTATAGAAAGAACTTTAAGTATGCCTAGCTTTCTCTGGTATTGATCCATACCGTTCGATGTCAGATTTGAGAATAAACGGAAAAATACACGGTTCGCATATTTATAATACGGTTTGAAAAATAATATATTTTCAATATACACTCGCGACCGCCGCGAAAAGAGAGCAATCGCACGTGTTCTAGAATATGGGGCTTAAACTCTGTTAACCCGCGCATTAGACGCCATGCCTGACCTCATCTACGTATCCCGCCGTTTAATGACGAGAACGCTAACTAACATATAACTAAATAACATCGACAACAAAGCCAAGTAGTTTATAAAATATGTATTGTTACCAATCAAAACATAGCTGGTTGGAGAACGAGCAAATCTATACGCTTAGTCTTTGCTTGCGCTTTTCATACCGGTTAGTAAGTCTCTTTTCCATTGGTCGGTTTTCATTTCCGTCTCCCTCCAGTCTTCGCACTGGTATTTCATCAGGTACGCGGGGTGCACTTTCATTTCCGTTTGCCTTTCGATGAGGGATTCAAAGTTCTTCATGACCGCATTTTCGTCAATACGTTCTAGAGCATCGTTAAAGTATAAGTCCGCCATCTCATCGGGATCGTTCATCATACATTCGTGATGACCCTGGCTGGGGTCGTCGATGTCACATCCGGGGCAGCGTTCTCTCCTTATTTCGCCGATGGTAGGGGCTAGTTCTTCGATATACGCTTTCTTAATGGCGTGTTCGAGGAATTGCGTCCTTCTGCAAACCGTAGGAGTCGGTGGAGGCGATGACATGTCGTCGTCGAATGCTGCCGATGCGCAAACCTGAATGGCGGTTATCATCTCCTTCAGCGCAGCGTCTATCTCTCCGGCTTTCTTTTTTAACTCCGACCATAAGACCCCGTCCAATGCGATTCCGTTAGTCGTAGGAAATATCTTCCTCGCGTTGATGGTAGATTTATCCCAGTTTCTGAGGTGCACGAATGATTTTCCCTTGAATACATTATGACTGATATATACATCTTTGTCCAGGCGGATGGGCTGGGGTGTGTCCACACCTCGTTCGAGAAAGGAATCGATGGTCCCCATGTAAAATGTTACGTTGTCCCATGCTTTCGTGTTTAGTGTGATGAACCTCGGCTGAGACGCGTTGGGTACATGACCGTGATCGACAATACGTATAAAGGCAGCCCCCTTCTCTTCAAAGACTTCTGCGCAAACTTTGTATGCCAGGGAGATCATCTTGTACCGACTGATAGATGTGTGTACTACGAAAGGCGAGTGGTGAATGTGCTCGAAAAGCTCGTCCTTTTATCCTAAACCATTCCGTGCCCCTCGTTCGACCCGAGAGCGCTTATATATAGGTTCGGGGGAGAAGGTCGCATGATGTCATCGGGATATAAATAACCGGATATGTATAGAAATTAGGTGGATGACGGTACTCTCAACGACTCCGAGTCAACTAAAATAGCTTCGAACTCTCCCGTACACCTGCTCGTATTTATAACCCTCCGACCTATTTAAGTGACGTCATGCGTCCAGCGTCCATGTGGTTCTCAACCCCCATATTCCTATCTACTAAGAACGTAACATTGGTGACCCTCTCCACTATCCACTCGGTGTTGGGACGCTGTTCATAGGCCCATTCCAAGGGATCCACAGTGTTCAGTTGGGCCAGCATCGTCTCTAGCGACGCCCGATTGGTGATTGTGAAAGGATGGTCGTACACTGGGTTGATGGCACTGGAATAGAAATAGCACAATTCACGCGTCATCTTATGGCATAAGATGTACCCAAATGCTACATTTAATGTGAAGGACGTAGGTTGGTCATTGAAGATGGCTTCCACGTAGCTGCGTTGACGGGCGAGGTCGGTCAGTCGGAAATTGTACAAGTTCAATATAGGGCGATGTCGGTGGAAGCAGTGTCGGATCATGGACCAATGGCGTCGATACATCTCACTCACTGGATGATCTTCGGGTAAGAGATCGCTGGGAACATCCACCGCATCTTCCAGAAAATGTTCGTTGTTGTCAGGCGTATGACTGGAAACAGTAATGCTAGGGACCGGCTGGATATCTAGGCTCTTCTGAGCTGTGGGTATAGGCGGGCTCTCCGTGATCGCATCACCAGTGGCATTCTTCTCCCCGGGTTCATCTTCAGTGGATCTGTCCCTCCTGGGTGCCTCTTTAGTGGAAAGTTGTCCCTCATGCCGTGGTGACGGACCATGAATCAAACGCTCATGCCGTTTTAACTGACTGGGTCGTCTGAAGAGTTGACCACATTCTTCGCATGGACGCTTGGGTGGCCCATGAATTGAACGTTCATGGCGCTGTAAATGATCTGGGCGCTGAAACGACAGTGTAGGCCTACATATCGTACAGCTATACCGGGCGGTTCCATCGTGCTTGGTAGCCTCATGGCGGCGCAAGTCGTGCCGGCGAGTGAATGATTTCGAGCACGCAGTACAAGTGAACATCTTGGTGGTTGACAGAGTGTCTGATGAAACGGCCAGGCCGTTTCCTTTTTATAGCAAGCTAGCTATTGATCTATTTTTAGCACAATCAGTTCAACTTGGACGTCAGCCACAAGAACCCCGATGTAGGCGTGTGTGTATGTGTGTGCTTGCGAGTGTGTTTCTTGGATCGGAGCTCTTGGAGCTCAAAGCCTGCGGAGCTCAGAGCTCGGATGTGACATTTGCATATGACCTCTGTTCATCTTCAGTGGATCTGTCCCTCCTGGGTGCCTCTTTAGTGGAAAGTTGTCCCTCATGCCGTGGTGACGGACCATGAATCAAACGCTCATGCCGTTTTAACTGACTGGGTCGTCTGAAGAGTTGACCACATTCTTCGCATGGACGCTTGGGTGGCCCATGAATTGAACGTTCATGGCGCTGTAAATGATCTGGGCGCTGAAACGACAGTGTAGGCCTACATATCGTACAGCTATACCGGCCGCTTCCGTTCACGTGACCGGAACTGACCTTTGACCCCGGCGCGCAAAGGTTTCCAACGCGGTGGAAACCTTATGTGTATGTTCGTGTGTGTCTGTGCATGTGTGCGTACGTGTGTGTGTGTGTGTACGTGTGTGTGTGTGTGTGTGTGTGTGTACGTGTGTGTGTGTGTGTGTGTGTTTATGCGTGTGTGTGTGTGTGTATGCGTCTGATGCGTGTGTGTGTGTGTGTGTATGCGTCTGTGTCTGTGTGCGTGTGTGCATGAGACGAGTGCTAAGAGCCCCGGAGAGAGAACAACAACAACAACAAGGATGACACATGAAAGAGGACCAATACATATGGACACATGTTCATTCCTATATTTAAAGACTCTACCACCACCACCACCAACTCCACCAACACCACCGCCGCACACCACCAACACCACCACCAACGCCACCAACGCCACCATCAACGCCACCAACGCCACCACCAACGCCACCAACGCCACCACCGGGCGTTGACGGGCGTCAACGCCCGGTGGTGGTGGTGGTGGGTGGAGCCTTAGAGTTTGGCTCTGTGGCAGGTGAGGTGGAGGCGAGCTTTCCACGTGACGTGACCGCTTCTGACCCCGGCGCGCAAAACCTTTACACCGCCCGTGGAAACCTTTACACCGCGCGCCCGGGGTCAAAGGTCAGTTCCGTCACGTGAACGGAAGCGGAAGTGACCTCACAGAGGTCGTATGCAAATGTCACTTCCGAGATCTGAGCTCCACAGGCGTTGAGCTCCAAGAGCTCCGATCCAAGAGCTCTGCCACACGGGAGTTCCCACCACCACCACCGGGCGTGGAGCTCTCGGAGCTCTGCCACACGGGGGCTACCACCACCACCACCACCACCACCACCACCACCACCGGGCGTTGACGCCCGTCAACGCCCAGCGGTGGCGTTGGTGGCGTTGGTGGTGGCGTTGGTGGCGTTGATGGTGGCGTTGGTGGCGTTGGTGGTGGTGTTGGTGGTGTGCGACGGTGGTGTTGGTGGAGTTGGTGGTGGTGGTGGTAGAGTCTTTAAATATAGGAATGAACATGTGTCCATATGTATTGGTCCTCTCTCATGTGTCATCCTTGTTGTTGTTGTTGTTCTCTCTCCGGGGCTCTTAGAAATCGGCTCATGCACACACGCACACAGACACACAGGCGCATACACACACACACACACACGCATCAGACGCATACACACGCACACACACGCATAAACACACGCATACAGACGTATACACACACACACACACACGCGCGTACACACACACACACGTACGCACACATGCACACAGACACACACGAACATACACATAAGGTTTCCACCGCGGTGGAAATCTTTGCGCGCCGGGGTCAAAGGTCAGTTCCGGTCACGTGAACGGAAGCGGAAGTGACCTCACAGAGGTCATATGCAAATGTCACTTCCGAGCTCTGAGCTCCGCAGGCTTTGAGCTCCAAGAGCTCCGATCCAAGAAACACACTCGCAAGCACACACATACACACACGCCTACATCGGGGTTCTTGTCGCTGACGTCCAAGTTGAACTGATTGTGCTAAAAATAGATCAACAGCTAGCTTGCTATAAAAAGGAAACGGCCTGGCCGTTTCATCAGACACTCTGTCAACCACCAAGATGTTCACTTGTACTGCGTGCTCGAAATCATTCACTCGCCGGCACGACTTGCGCCGCCATGAGGCTACCAAGCACGATGGAACCGCCCGGTATAGCTGTACGATATGTAGGCCTACACTGTCGTTTCAGCGCCCAGATCATTTACAGCGCCATGAACGTTCAATTCATGGGCCACCCAAGCGTCCATGCGAAGAATGTGGTCAACTCTTCAGACGACCCAGTCAGTTAAAACGGCATGAGCGTTTGATTCATGGTCCGTCACCACGGCATGAGGGACAACTTTCCACTAAAGAGGCACCCAGGAGGGACAGATCCACTGAAGATGAACCCGGGGAGAAGAATGCCACTGGTGATGCGATCACGGAGAGCCCGCCTATACCCACAGCTCAGAAGAGCCTAGATATCCAGCCGGTCCCTAGCATTACTGTTTCCAGTCATACGCCTGACAACAACGAACATTTTCTGGAAGATGCGGTGGATGTTCCCAGCGATCTCTTACCCGAAGATCATCCAGTGAGTGAGATGTATCGACGCCATTGGTCCATGATCCGACACTGCTTCCACCGTCATCGCCCTATATTGAACTTGTACAATTTCCGACTGACCGACCTCGCCCGTCAACGCAGCTACGTGGAAGCCATCTTCAATGACCAACCTACGTCCTTCACATTAAATGTAGCATTTGGGTACATCTTATGCCATAAGATGACGCGTGAATTGTGCTATTTCTATTCCAGTGCCATCAACCCAGTGTACGACCATCCTTTCACAATCACCAATCGGGCGTCGCTAGAGACGATGCTGGCCCAACTGGACACTGTGGATCCCTTGGAATGGGCCTATGAACAGCGTCCCAACACCGAGTGGATAGTGGAGAGGGTCACCAATGTTACGTTCTTCGTGGTTAAACTGACCCACCACCCCATCGGATGAAAGTATTCACCCATGCACTGATAGATACTCAGAATGCACAAACAACTATCTGAGGATATGTTTCCTCAACGGTATCCTGGCCTGCCCGATGACGATTAGAAACAGTCTACATCCGGTAGGTAGTTGAACTGAGTGTGCTAAAAATAGATCAACAGCTAGCGTGCTATAAAAGGGAAGCGGCCTTGCCGTTTCATCAGACACTCTGTCAACCACCAAGATGTTCACTTGCACAACTTGCCAGAAGTCATTTACTCGCCCAGAAGATTTACGACGCCACGAGGCCTCCATCCACAACGGTGCACGACATACTTGTATAACCTGCGCACGGTCATTTAATCGGGAGGATCATTTACTGTGCCACGAACGCTCAGTCCACGAGGGCGCGACGGAACAATGTAAGGATTGTGGTGAACTCTTCAAACGACGCAGTCAGTTAAGACGGCATCAGCGTTTGATTCATGTCCCGTCTCCACGGTTTTGGCGACAACTTCCTACTGAAGAGGAGCCGCGGAAGGTCAGACCCAGTGAAGATAAGCCCGGGGAGACGAACGCCACTGGTGATGCGATGACGGAGAGCCCGCCTATACCCACAGTTGGGAAGAGCCTGGATTTCCAGCCGGACCCCACCGTTACGGTTTCGAGTCATACGTCATACATCGAACATTTTCTGGACGAGCCCATAAATGTTCCTAGCGATCTCTTACCCGAATATCATCCAGAGAGTGACATCTCTCGGCGCCATTGGACCATGACACGGCGCTGTTTCCACCGTCATCACCCTATTCAAGATATCTACAATTTCCCACTGACCAAGCTCACCCGTCTACGCAGCTACGTGGAAACCATCTTCAATGACCAACCTACGGCCTTCACATTAAATGTAGCATTTGGGTACATCTTATGCCATAAGGTGACGGGTGAATTGCGCTATTTCTATTCCAGTGCCATCCACCCAGTGTACGACCAACCGTTTACCATCAATGACCGGAGGTCACTAGAGATGATGCTGGACCAAGTAGAACAACTGGATGTCTTGGGATGGGCCCAACAACAACAACCCAACACCGAGTGCACAGTGAAGAGGGTGACCAATGTTACGTTTTTCCTTACCAAGCTGATCCACCACTGCCATCGGTTGAATGCGTCACTCGTGCACTGATGAATACTCAGAATGCGCAAACAACTATCTGAGGATATGTTGCCTCAACGGTATCCTGGCCTGCCCGCCGATGATTAGAATAAACGGTTCAGAGCGAACATGGCCGAAGATGGAACTTTCTGAAATGGAGACTTCTGATTGGACAAGAATACATCTAACGGACAGGAACGAGTATGACAGATACAAATGGTGGCCTCTGATTGGGCAAGAGTCTTTTTGAGTTGTAAACATACCCAACGCGGCTCCCCCAGCGTGGGTATGATGTAACATTGGGGAAAATAAACTATATGAAAAAACTTCTTGTTGTTGTTGTTCTCTCATGTGTCATCCTTGTTGTTGTTGTTGTTCTCTCTCTGGTCTATATCATGGCGTCAAGGCGCTATGTAAGGGCGTTAAGGCGTAACGACGGGCGTTGACGGGCGTCACTGCATTTCGATGAATTGGTGTCAATTCCATGGAATATCTGGAAAATCAGAACTTCTGAGCTATTTCACCAGGGCGTTGAAGCGTTAAGCTTGGCGTTGGCGGCCGTTGCTACAATATGACACCTCATACGACGCATTCGGACCAAGATTGGAGAACAACACAAAGTATTGGTAGTTCAAGGCAATATCTCTGGACGCCTTCCCTTGAGGAAAGAGATTCTGGGTCAAATAGATGACGGAGAGATTCTGATGATGGGATCCTTTCCACATACCCCCAAAAATGCCTGTTTTCTCTACTACGGCCAGGCTGCGCATGCGCAGATTGACGCGACTTGCACTTAAAAACACGCCATTCTGACTCTACCCCACACAAGCTTCACATTAATACCTCACACGACCCATTCGAACCGTGAATAGCCCATCTCTACCCCCAAACACACACCCACATACCCCCCAAAATGCCTGCTTTCTATACTACGGCCAGGCTGCGCATGCGCAGACTATTGAACACGGACGAACCATTAGTGTAGTCAAGTGCTCCTCCACGAGAGCTTCAAAATAAGACCTCACTCGACCCCATCGGATCATTAGGGACTCACCTAGACCCCAACACGTCCACCCCGTATGGGCCTATACACCCATAGCCATGCAGTATAGGCCTATGGGCCTACCCAGGGCTCGGTGCCTTTTTTCAAAAATTTCACCGATTCGCTCCGCGACACTTCCTATCATGTTCTAAATGAGGAGACGTGAAAAACAAATCCAAACAACCCTACCGCAAATGTATAGAAGTACGTTTCCCAGGGGGACAAACATTGATCCTATACCCTCAGTATGGGACTATATGAGGCTATATCGTACTTTTCAAAAATTTCACCGATTCGCACGGGGACACTTCCTATCATGTTCTAAATGACGAGACGAGTAAAACGAGACCCCACAACCCTACCGCAAATGTATAGAAGTACGTTTCCCAGGGGGACAAACATTGATCCTATACCCCCAGTATGGGACTATATGGGTCTATATGGGTGTCGGTGACTTTTTTCAAAAATTTCACCAATTCGCTCCGGGACACTTCCTATCATGTTTGTCTTGACGAGACTAAGAAAACGAGATCCCACAACCTATACCGCAAATGTCGAGAAGTAGGTTTCCCAGGATGGTCCTATACCCCCCATACCCCATATAGGCATTTTCACGTAATTTAGGATAAAGTCCGTGTTCCGTATTTTTTCAGGAAAAATTTTACATGCACCCACCCATGCTTGAAATATACTTCACTTTGATACCTCATACAACTCCATCGGCCTAGCTCCAAAACATCTAGCAGGACCCATACAAGGTCCAGTTTTCGACACTAGGTGACTACATCCCGAAGAAATGGCCAGTTTTCGACACCGGATGTGCCACCATCTTGAACATACGTGCCGCCATCTTGGATATGGCCCATAATGCATCGGGTCAAAATACTCGCTTCTGATTGGCTGAGAGCTCTGTGACGGATTTGAAATACTCGCTTCTGATTGGACGAGAGCTAAGCATTGCGTCTGCGCATGCGCAGAATGATATTCCTACCGCACACCCAACCCATCAGATGCCCCTTCACGAATGCTTCACTTTGATACCTCACTCAACTCCATCGGCCCATTAGGGACTCCCCTAGCTCTCAAAACGTCTATTTTAATACCTTTGGGCCACCGCGCATGCGCGGAATGACGCTATTTCAACCCCACACCCAGCCCATTAGATGCCCCCTCACATAAGCTTCACTTTGATACCTCACTCGACCCCATCGGCCCATTAGTGATACCTCAGTCGACCCCATCGGACCATTAGTGGCTCCCCTAGCTCCAACACGGCTATTTTCATACCCTTGGGGCACCGCGCATGCGCAGAATGCCGCTATTTGAACCCCACACCCAGTCCATCAGATGCCCCTTCACGAATGCTTCACTTTGATACCTCATATGACCCCATCGGACCATTAGGGACTCCCCTAGCTCCAACACGGCTATTTTCATACCCTTGGGACACCGCGCATGCGCAGAATGCCGATATTTCAACCCCACACCCAGTCCATTAGATGCCCCTTCACGAATGCTTCACTTTGATACCTCATATGACCCCATTGGACCATTTGTGGCTCCCCTAGCTCCAACACGGCTATTTTCATATCCTTGGGCCACCGCGCATGCGCAGAATGCCGATATGTCAACTCCACACCCAGCCCATTAGATGCCCCTTCACGAATGCTTCACTTTGATACCTCATATGACCCCATTGGACCATTGTTGGCTCCCCTAGCTCCAAAACGGCTATTTCCATACCCTTGGGCCACACGAGTTGTCTCCCTTGCGTCAGTGTGAGCAGATGGCGCTATGGTTAGGATCGACGCCGTGATGTGGAAAGGGCGTCCCCACACCATCCTGGAGCCGCCATTTTGTTTGTTGATTTCTTGCGGAGATACACGGGACAATAAACGCTCGACCCTAGGGTGGTACAGATGCTAGACTGATCCTATTAACATGGTACAACACCTATAGATTATGTTTATTATTATTATATGCTTGGGGTTTTTTCTCCCCGTGACAAAATGGGCTCTGTAATCAGTAATATATACAATTAAAATTAATTAATTTTATTTATTTATTTATTTATTCTGTGAAAACACCCATGACATGACTGAAAAGAGCCTCGCTCGGCCCCATCGGACCATGCAGCGTATTTCAAGTCCAGGAACTACTTTTTCTCCGCGGAAGCTTTCTTCCGCGACCGCATCACCACCAGACCGCATCACCGCGGAGGAATATAAAGGTTACAGGTTGCCGGAACTATAGTCACCCAGAGTTACCTCCCCCTAGATTGGAGCTCTCTTGTGCTGGAGGTAGTTTTCCCCCAACGATCACATGATCGTCACGTGATCAAGTTCCGCCCCAAATACGCCCCAGGGGGGAACAAAAAAGTAGGTCAATGCGGTCTGTAAAGGGTAGACACTACTACTTACAACGATTGTTTTCCAGTGATAACTAAAAAGATTCCGAAAGTTAAAATTCTCAAACCATGGATCAGCCCATGTTTACTCCGATCAATCCGAGAAAAGAACAGACTATATAGGTTACATATTTCGAAAAAGGACATTGTTGCAACCCAAGAGTATAAAATATACAGAGATAAACTGAATCATACACTAAAACTAGCTAAAAACAATACTACGAGAGAAAATTCAATGAATCTTTTAATGATATTAGAGGAACCTGGAAAGTCATAAACGGGCTCTTAGGCCGCAATAAAACAAACACTCTCGTCTGTATTCAATTTCAATGGCACTGACATAACAGACCCAACCGAGATTGCCACTAAATTCAATAACTACTTTACTTCCATTGCTTCCAACCTGGCTTCTAAAAATTCCACCCACTCAAAACGATTTCAAAAAATAAGGACTTCGTTTTTGAACTGTGTACGCCGTCCGAAGTTGATGAGGTGATATCTGCTCTCAAAAATGGATCGCCTGGTATTGACGACATTCGATTATCCCTGATAAAGCCTATATCAAGCTTACTCCCATCTCCCATATCATCAATCTATCCTTCCAAACGGGAATTTTTCCCGCGACGCTTCAGCTTGCCAAAGTTACCCCTGTGTTTAAGTCCGGCAACAAAACATTGGTTGAAAACTATAGACCTATTTCTGTCCTTCCCTGCTTTAGCAAAATATTTGAAAAACTTGCAGTTAAAAGGATGGTAGCTTTTCTTGAATCAGAAATGATTATATCCCCAAATCAATTTGGTTTCCGTGCGAATCACTCTACCTTTCTTGCTGCGCTTTCTCTATATAACAAACTTATCGCTGCCAAAGAAAGAAAACAGTTTAGTATTTCTACCTTCCCAGATCTATCTAAAGCCTTTGACACCGTCAATCATGATATCGTTTTGCACAAACTAGAGTATTACGGTAGTAGTATACAGCGCGCAAAATAAGTAATATTTCACCCGGATGTAGAGGTCATAGAGGTCAATTGTGAAATATTGACCAATCAAATGCGAGAATGTAGTTTGACTGCGCTTGGTGGTGACGTCATAAGTGTGGATGTGCGCGTGAGGGACAGTGGGAGGTGGGACAAGATGGCGGCCTGTTTTAGTGTGTGTGTGTGGGAGGTGGGACAAGATGGCGGCCGGTTTTAGTGTCGTGTGGGAGGTGGGACAAGATGGCGGCCTGTTTTAGTGTCGTGTGGGAGGTGGGACAAGATGGCGGTTGGTTTTAGTGTGTTGTGTGGGAGGTGGGACAAGATGGCGGGCCGTATTTGTGTGTTTTTGTGTGTTGTGTGGGAGGTGGGACAAGATGGCGGCCGGTTTTAGTGTCGTGTGGGAGGTGGGACAAGATGGCGGCGAGTTTTAGTGTCGTGTGGGAGGGGGGACAAGATGGCGGCCTGTTTTAGTGTCGTGTGGGAGGTGGGACAAGATGGCGGTCCGTTTTAGTGTGTTGTGTGGGAGGTGGGACAAGATGGCGGCCCGTATTTGTGTGTTGTGTGGGAGGTGGGACAAGATGGCGGCCTGTTTTAGTGTGTTGTGTGGGAGGTGGGATAAGATGGCGGCCGGTTTTAGTGTGTGGGAGGTGGACGGCATGTTCGGGCATGTTCGGGCAAAAAAAAGTTCCGGCAAAAAAAAAAAAAAAAAAATGTATTCATGCGCGGTGATGCGGTTTGGCCGGGGTTTTTGGCGGTGATTCGGTCTCGGGAAAAAGCTTCCGCGGAGAAAAAGTAGTCCCTAGATAAAATGGTCCGATGGGGTCGAGTGAGGTATCAAAGTGAAGGTTAGGTGAAGGAGCATCTAATGGGCTGGGTGTGGGTTTGAAATATCGTCATTCTGCGCATGCGCGGCGGCCGAAGGGTATGAAAATAGCTTTTTGGAGCTAGGGGAGCCCCTAAGGGTCCGATGGGGTCGAGTGAGGTATCAAATTGAAGGTTAGGTGAAGGGGCATCTGATGGGCTGGGCGCGGGGTTGAACTATCGGCATTCTGCGCATGCGCGGAGGCCAAAGGGTATGAAAATAGCCTTTTGGAGCTAGGAGATTGACTACTGGTCCAGTGGGGTCGAGTGAGGTATCGATGTGAAGCATTCGTGAAGGGGCATCTGATGGGCTGGGTGTGGGTTGAAATATCGGCATTCTGCGCATGCGCGGTGGCCCAAGGGTATGGAAATAGCGGTTTTGGAGCTAGGGGAGTCCCTAATGGGCCAATGGAGTCGTATGAGGTATCAAAGTGAAGCATTCGTGAAGGGGCATCTGATGGACTGGGCGTGGGGTTGAAATATCGGCAGTCTGCGCATGCGTGGTGACCCAAGGGTATGGAAATAGACGTTTTGGAGCTAGGGGAGCCCCTAATGGTCCAATGGGGTCGAGTGAGGTATCTAAGTGAAGCATTCGTGAAGGGGCATCTGATGGGCTGGATATGGGGCTGAACTATCGGCATTCTGCGCATGCGCGGTGGCCCAAGGGTATGAAAATAGCCGTGTTGGGAGCTAGGGGAGCCCCTAATGGACCAATGGGGTCGAGTGAGGTATCAAAGTGAAGCTTATGTAAAGGGGCATCTGATGGGCTGGGTGTGGGGTTGAACTATCGGCATTCTGCGCATGCGCGGTAGCCCAAGTGTATGAAAATAGCCGTGTTGGGATGTAGGGGAGCCCCTAATGCACCAATGGGGTCGAGTGAGGTATCTAAGTGAAGCATTCGTGAAGGGGCATCTGATGGGTTGGGTGTGCGGTAGGAATATCATTCTGCGCATGCGCAGATGCAATACGGAGGTCTCGTCCAATCAGAAGCGAGTATTTCAAACCCGTCCCAGAGCTCTCGTCCAATCAGAAGCGAGTATTTTGACCCGGTGCATTATGGGACATATCCAAGATGGCGGCACGTATGTTCAAGATGGCGGCACATCCGGTGTCGAAAACTGGCCATTTTGTCGGATGTGGTCACTTAGTGTCGAAAACTTGACCCTGTATGACGTCACTTCCGGGTTTTTCACTAAAAACTACATCCAAACATAGAAGAGTTCCTAATGTTTCCTCTTAGACGTCCGTATGTTCAATCGCCGGTGAGTTTTCCCGCCCCGCCCCAGCGCCCCGCAGCGCGAGCGCGCGCGCGAGTTCTCCGGAAGTGCGCGTCATCCCTGGCAGTGCGCGCGCGGACGCGGGTCAAAAGGTCAAAGGGTCACCTCCAGGTCAGACGGTCCAATGTCCAATGAGACAATGTTGCGAGGTGTGAGTGAGTGCAAGAATGTATTCATCCGCGGTGATGCAGTCATGTCTGGCGGTGATTCGGTCTCGGGAAAAAGCTTCCTTGCCCAATGCCTACGGATTTTACCGAAGATACACGGACTTTAACGAAAAGACACGGACGTACACGAAAAGACGCGAAGGTGAACGCCATTGTGGGAAACCTCCCACAGACAGGTCAGTACATGCATTTCTATGTTGTTCACGCATAATAAAAGGATTGATCTGTAATCTGTGTTGTTGTTGTTGCTCCCTTTTTTTTTGACTAACCCATCAGAATAGTACGTATCACGGACTATACCCGTAGAGCTACATCTGGTCTATAAAACACGTCCCTCTGGATCCCACACCTTCATTTCTACAGAGCCATGGCGGAGACCCAGCCCCATGCGACTCGCATTTTACAGTATGCCACCGTGGTGAATTCATTCACGGTTACCGAGCAGTGGTCCGGTCCATGTTTGCAGATGGCGACGACAACGAGGGACGACGCCAGATCCTGAACGAGTTCACAGAAGCGGTCCTCCACAGAGTGCACTCTATGGAGAGGCGTGCCATCACTCACCACTACTGGACTATGACAGCCATCCTTGATGCTCGGGCTATGGACCACGAGCGCTCACGCTGGTTGGCCTCATACTAGTCTGTGCCCTATTGACCCTGGCGCTGTGGTATTGACACTATAAATACCAGGGTCAGACAGAGTGTGTGTCATTCACCGTTCGACATTTGGAGCAAGCATGTCATCCGACCTACGAGCCATC